>JAMXBB010000011.1:4081233-4133287 GCA_024138015.1 Lumnitzera littorea
GTAGTGGTGGTGGTGGTTTTTACATATGTTGTATATGTCATATTCTTAACTTCTGCGTTAAAGATGGCATTACAGCTTTACACAACAACATAGCTCTAATCAAGAACATTGTTAAGATACTAATAGAGAGGCCATTCCTTCACAAAAAGTGGAGAAACTTTCGTATGGAGCCCGAGAAGAGGCCTCAGAAGTTTAAGATGGATGTATAATATCGCTGGAACTCGACTTATGAGTCGTTGCATATCACAGTTCCTTACAATGAACTACTATGTAACTTTATAATGTATAATATGCATGAAGTTAACATTTTCCCCAATAAGTAAGATATATGTATCTAGTTGCTAAAAGTTTTGAAAGTTTTTTGCGATACTACTAAAACTTTCTTATAGGTTTATAAGCCTAGTATTAACTTGTTTTTTATGTCAGCTGTTAGTATACTTAGTGTACTACTTTATGTCTATGAGGACCTAAATCTATACACGTACGTATATAATATGACATTGAATGGTTAATTTATTACAAAGATATTCCTCGTATTTATCTTGTAACAACTAATTTAGATCCTTATTGTAAAGAAGAATTATTACTAATATATTTGAAAACTTATTATGATTATATTTAAGATTTAACGAATTCCCAAGATGTGTATAGCTTGGAAGTACAGCAGAAAGTGTTGATAGTGATGACCGATATAGAGGAGATGCTTAACCACTACCAAAGTCAGTACAGTGGGTAGTCATTAGTTTCTCTTTCACCACCCACCAAGGAGCGGTATTACTTATTTATGGATAAGCAGTTATTGGCACAAAAATTGAAGAGGCAACGGTCTGGTGGTCCAATATTTGAGATTCAGCACTATATCAATATGAATTTCATGTTTTCTAAGAATATTTTTATTAAGGACTTTGATATTTTAGAGTAGTAGCAAAAGTGAAGTACTCATTGCTTCGGTTTCTATAGTTGTCTTTGAGTAAACGTTTAGTATAGTAGGTCTAATCGTTGACAAATGTCGAGCTTCCCTATGTATTATTAACATTGAGGCAAATGCTTGTACAGAAGATTGGTACAAAGCAGGTTGCAGATGACAAGAACCATGTAAGATATTAAGTGAGGAGGATGATTACCTCAGTGATTGGAACTGATTTGATGGAAACCCAAGCTTAATCGTAGGTTCCATTCCTGGTCACGAACATGAATAGTTATCTAAAGAGGAGATAGAGTAAGTTTTTTTTTTTTTTTTTTCATTATTTTTGAAAATGTTTTATCAAGTAGAAAAATCATTTTTCCCAATTATTAAAAAAAAAAAGCAAATGGCTTGGTTTTCCCAAAAGTGGTGATCTAGTATGAGTTTTTTTTTTTTTAAATTATGACCGAGTAAAATTATTTTTCTTAAAAAAATTTAAATTGGATAGTTACGTATACTTGGATTTTTTTTTTTGTGCAAAACGTAAAATTGACCAATAAACTAAAGGTTTTCTAAAAATCTAAATTGAATTACGGTGATCTAATTCCGATTAGTGGTTATGTAGGTACCTTTCGAGCGACCGTAAAATACTGTAAAAAATATTTTTCCTTTGACCACTTAACTCAACTTGATCAAATTAGTTATTCAAACTATAAGAGTATTTTCTATGTTTTAATTTTTGTTCGTTTTTAATGTGTACTTTATGAAAAGATGAAAGGAAAAAAGAAGAAGTGTTGAATGATTGGCAAGGAAAGATAGAAAAAAAGAAAAATTATGTAAAGGAAGGTAAAAAAAAAAAAAAAAGAAAAAAAGGAGGAAAAAAAAAAAAAACGGTTCAAAGGCCTTGAACCGACCCTTAAACTACTAGCTCACAAGTCGATCATGGTTTACTATATCATTAATCCATGAACTGATGGTTTTAGACTGGTTCGATCCGGTGCCTAGCACTACTCATAGTTTGTCTTTATTGAATTATCATTAGTAAAATTTGGAAGACTTAAGACTTTTGGCTGCCACATGGAGGATCGGTCCAAGCTAAAGCTTAGAATAGTATGGGGCCCCAGCGCAGTTTTTCCTAGGAAAATTAGAAATGCTTGCTAGATAGTTTACTCTCGGCCCTATATTGCTGAATTTTCAAAACTCTCACCGAGTATCATGTGAACCGTGAATAAAGGTTTATTGATATTAATATGTGTTTAAAAGTATGTGATTGGCAAATTCCAATAATAAGGATGGATAAAATTGGTTTGTTTTAGTCAAATTTATAATCAATATATATTATGAGTTCTTATATTTGAGTGATCAACATGTGAAACCTTATAATATATCCTATTAAGTGCCGAGAATCCAACTGATAGCATTATAGAATGTTTGGTACCACTCATGAAATCTAACCGATAAGCTAATTTAGTTTTATTGAAATATATCAATACTTGTATTGTATGTTTATGAAAAATAAAAACAAATAGACAATCCGTAAGACCTAATGATGAAGGTTTATGTTATTAGTAATTTATATCTATAATATCCAATTTAGATTGTCCGATATCGTTATTGTTTTCAAAACTTTGTCTCAGATCTTTTATGAAATTAACCATGTATAATTAGTATCTTGCATCCCTAATTTTGTATTCCATATATAAACGAAGGAAAATAAATCGTACCTCATTGCCCTAAAATAAATAATACCTCATATATTCATTATATATCAGAATTTACGATTTGTGAAAAGATGGATGATACAAGAAGGGATTTTTTTTGGAAGAGAATGAAGGGGGAAAAAAAACAACGAAGAAGAAGAAGGAGGGACTTTTCTTCTAGTTTCCAGTTGACGGTAACTTCCCTTTTCCTGGTCTTAAAACTTCAGCGTGCTCCACGTATTTACTTTGAAGTCTACACAGGTGTAGTGCAGTGTTTGTTTGTTTGTGTGTTGTTTGGGCTCTCTGCGGAGGTTTCAAGGAAGCTTGTTGGGGACAAGTAATTTATAAAACTTGACTTTGGGGTTTTGGACTAGACACTGAAATGAAATCCATTGCCGATAGAGGAGTAACGGAAACATTACGTTTTCTCTGCATACTGAAAATTCAAAACAAGATTCATAAGAACTACCACATTTCAAAATTTTATGGATATTTAGCGTATGGAGTTGCAATTAAAGTCTCACCCATCAAACACGGCATGGAAAAAATCTGCAACAGACAAATGTGGATTTTTTGTTGGGAGAGGGGGTGGAAAGGTTGTGGTGATAATAGAGTGATGGAGATGTTTAATTGTTTCTTATGGTTGAGAGGATAATAGTGAGGACACTTTCAACAGATATTAGTTCTTTTTAATTAATCGACTTAGTGAAAATAAAACCTTAGGACATTTGGAAACAAGAAATTTTGATACCATGATGAGGGAGTTCTCCTTTGACTACGGCTAGATTGCGCATTTGAATAGATTAGCCGTAACCCTCGAGTATGGGCATTTAGTAGCATTGGGTAAAGCCATTATAAATAATACCCACTTTACACTTTTAAATACCTTTTGGTTGTGTAAAATTTATGGACTGAACTAGATTAGATTAAAATTTTGATTCGTAGTTTTAACTTTTGTTGGAACAAAAAAGGATATGAAGAATCAAATAAAATACTCAAAATTTGTCCCATATAAAATATAATATAAAAGTTAACTATATTGAATAAAAGAATTCTTGAACAATATTGAAGGTATATTGATTCAAGTACATGTGTATATCAAATTAAAGATATTACAAAAATCTGCTTGCAGTATCAAACATTATAATAAAGCTGTAGTGTTTTATACTCCTTATATTTGTATCGTCTATCATTATATGTTGTGCATCTTTTTCATATAATTGATTTGTAGCTATTTATTAGTGATCATTCTATTGGTCATGGCTTTGGGAAACTATTAAGAGGATAATATGGAAGTGATGGATATTGACAAAGTGATAGAGGAATTTGAGGCAATTACTGAAGATACCGTGAAGATTCAAGAGGTAATTTTAGGACCATAGATTAGATAGATCTTGAGAACTTTAGGCTTTGGTTACAGCTGATTACTCATAAGGATTTATAGTGTTACAAGAAACATACGATGTATCTCAATTGTTACTTGTAGTTCTCATTAGAAAATTGCAGTTTCAATTCATACTCATACATAAGGATGCAATTGGGTAGGTCGTAACAAGATTCTCCATCTGCCCGACCTAATAAAAACTTGTGGGGTATTTCTCGATAAGGTTTTGAGAAATGTGTAAAAACCTTATAAGGTTTTGGGATTGGTTTTAAGTTTTTTAAAAAACCCACTACCTAGTAATAAATAACTCAAATATTATATATTATAAAAAATAAAAACTATTGATAAGAAAACTTACAAGTTTATAGATTTTATGCTTTTGATTAAGTATAGACATAATTTCATTATCTTTTATTACAATAAATCTAATATAATAAAGCAAAAAGTTAATCATTTTAGGTTCACACTATTGTGAAAATGCTATGTGGATAATTATTGTAAAGATATTTATATTACAATGTATGTTGTTCTTTTGTTTACATAGTATAAAAACTATTTTTTTTTCTCGATAAAAAAGCAATGGGATTTGATCAAATAATAGTTTTAGAGGTTTTCTTTACTTGTAACAAGAATAAGGAGTTTACTGTTTGTTAAAATAAATTTTGAGCTATTTTTATTTCAACATTGCATTACTAATTCGTAATACTACTTTGCATCAATAGATTTTTAATGCTTTATTTTTCCTAATCTTTACATTACCTATTTAATTTGTGCAACTTAATTTACATAACTTATTGTTAATGGGAAAAAAAGAAGAAGAAGAGGAAAATGGGTTCTAGATTTAGGAATTGAGTTTTCCAACGAGCTTATCAATTAGTTTTTGGATAACACCTTTAAAATCCTATAGAGTTTCGAACAGGTTTTGGGATACTTTATAGGTAACGAGATGGATACTGAGAATCCCAAACCTACCCTAGTTAGATCTCTACTCATACATCATGCCTCTTGCACTTAAGTTTTGAGCTAAAAAACTAGAAAGTTACAATGAGTAGGTAACTACTAATTTGAATGTTATTGATTATAAGTAAGTCTTTACGTATCAAATATAGATTTAGAAACTCTTTTATGGTTAATGGAATTTTTAGAAGGTCTTGATTAATTAAAGCACCTTTTTATCTTTTAATCTTTGATAACATTGTAATTTTAAAAGGCTTAAAATTAATGCATCTTTAGTTACGTTTCTTTCCTTCCTTTTATATTCCCACCCATAATTATCAATCGTGAGTTGGAAAATAATGTTCCTATCCCTTAAGATGTTACATGAACCAAAACATTTACGTTACTATTAGGAAAGACAAAAATTTGTCCATCAATGCATTAATTTACATTTGGAAACCATAAGTTGTCCTTTCAATCCATGTATGGCCACATATTATGCATTAAATATCATTCAACTAACTTAATATTCAATGTGTTACATAAAATAATTTAGGTAAAAGACTGCTATATGTCGTCCGATACTATTATTTAACAAGGAAAATAATATTAAAATCTATATTTACTGAATTTGTAATACTATTACTTGCCATATGTCGTCCGCCTGATGGTGTAATATAATCAAAATTCACTTGTCTTCTTATTTGAAAAATTTAGAAAAAAAGAATAAACAAGAAGAAATAAAAAAAAAAAAAAAACAGTATGTGGAATCGGAAAACGACACAAATCCAAAATGAAAAAAAAAATCCCATGTAAAGCATTCTCATGTATGGTTGATGCTTGTGAAATTAGAAGAGCTAGAATAATAGAGGCCCTAGTTGCTGATAAAACAGTGTGTGGTTGATGTTATTCGTGGAAAGATTAAACATATATACTAAATAATGGATACAGAATTCTCTTGGGCCCATGTTGCCGAATTTTCAAAACTCTCGAAGATGAAGACCGAGTACCATGACAAAATACGTCTTGGTTCATCTATAATAGACTAACAACAATATCGCTTTGGGTGTAAGAATACTAGTGAGTTAGTGCAGCATGCTTTGAGGACACAGAAAAAGCAAAAGCATATAGTCTAGTGTCAAGAGAAACAACATTACCTCCTACTTCACGCACATAAAACACACATTCATGGAATCTTCATTTTTCTATGTTCTTTCAATGATCATAGCAATTACACTGTTTTGGTTTGACATAACTGCCACTGCAGCACCGGCAATCAAGATGCTGAAATCTGAAGAAAGGGCTGTTATCCAAAGTGGTTGGTGGTTTCGATATATGAACACTTCTTTATCTCCCTATCAATTTCCAGGCATTACTTGTAATCAGCTTGGTAGTGTAATTGAAATTGAATTGCCTTCTTCTCAAAAAATTGGTGATGCATTTGGGAAAATGAACTTTTCTCTTTTTCCAAATCTTGAGTATCTCAAAATTATCAACAATGAACCCACAGGCACCATACCTTTGCAAATATGTGAACTTTCAAGACTGAGATACCTATCTTTGCAAGGTGGTTATCTTTCTGGAAAGATCCCTAATTGTCTAAGAAACCTTTCTAAGCTAGTATCTCTTGATCTTTCTAGAAATATCCTTGATGGCTCCATTCCTTCACAACTAGGAAGTCTAAAAAACCTAGTATCTCTTAATCTTTCCCTGAATAACCTCAGTGGCTCCATTCCTTCACAACTAGGATGTCTCAAAGACCTAGTGACTCTTGATCTTTCCAATAATTTGCTCAATGGCTCAATTCCTTCACATCTAGGAAGTCTCAAAAACCTTTCCTATTTGTACTTATTTGACAATGAGCTGACGGGTTCAATACCTTCTACTATATGCCGATTGTCCCAATTGTTTGAGCTACGGCTTTTCTATAATCGTCTGAGCGATTTTATCCCTAGTTGTCTAGGAAACCTTTCTAATCTAGCATCTCTTGATCTTTCCTCAAATAAACTCAATGGCTCCATTCCTTCAGGGCTCGGATGTCTTAAAAACCTTTCCTATTTGTACTTAGATAACATTAAGCTTAGTGGTTCAATACCTTTTACTGTATGCCAACTATCCCAGTTGTTTGAGCTCGATCTTTCCTTAAATTACTTGAGTGGTTTCATCCCTAGTTGCCTAGGAAACCTTTCTAATCTAATATATCTTGATCTTTTCTTGAATAAACTCATTGGCTCCATTCCTCCAGAGCTAGGAAGTCTAAAAAACCTTTTTTATTTGCACTTAGCTGAAAATGAGCTTACTGGTTCAATACCTTCTACTATATGCCAATTGTCTCGATTGCTTATGCTTAAACTTGACTCTAATCAACTAAGCGGTTTCATTCCTAGTTGTCTAGGAAACCTTTCTAATCTAACATATCTTAATCTTTTCTTGAATAACCTCACTGGCTCCATTCCTCCAGATCTAGGAAGTTTGAAAGAGCTTTCTTATTTGTTTTTAGCTGAAAATGAGCTTACTGGTTCAATACCTTGTACTATATGCCGATTGTCCCAATTGTTTAAGCTCAAACTTGACTCTAATAAGCTAAGCGGTTTCATCCCTAGTTGTCTAGGAAACCTTTCTAATCTAATATATCTTGATCTTTCCTCAAATAACCTTAATGGCTCCATTCCCTTAGAGTTAGGATGTCTTAGAAATCTTTCCTATTTATCATTATCCTACAATTCTTTATATGGTCATATCCCGCACTATATTTTACATCACTATCCTATGAGTGCATTTGATGGAAATAAGGATCTTATTTATGATTCTCCTCCTCCCTTAACCATATATGCTTCAAAAACAAAACATAAGATCTTTCATCATGAAGAAATAATTCCACTAATAATATTGTTCTTCTCCTCCTTTGTCATGCTTCTTGGAATTTGGCTTTATTTTCAAAAAAGGGTTAAGCCATCTTTCTCAAATGAAAAGATTATAAAGAGTGGAGATGCATTTTCGTTATGGAATTATGATGGAAAGATTGCATATGAGGAAATTGTTAAAGCAACTGAGGACTTTGACCTCAAGTATTGTATTGGGACAGGAGGATATGGAAGCGTTTATAGAGCAGAGCTACCTAATGGGAAGGTTTTTGCCATAAAGAAGCTCCATCATCTAGAAGCTGAAGAGCCATCTTTTGATAAGAGTTTTAAGAATGAAGTGAAACTCTTGACAGAGATTCGACACAAAAATATCATCAAGCTTTATGGTTTCTGCTTGCATAGAAGGTGTATGTTTTTGGTCTATGAGTATATGGAGAGAAGTAGTTTATTTTGTGCCTTAAGAAATGATGCTGAAGCATCAGAATTGAATTGGACCAAAAGACTCAACATTGTTAAAGATGTTGCACATGCTATATCATACTTGCATCACCATTGTTCTCCATCCATTGTCCATCGAGATTTGTCAACCAACAACATTTTGCTCAACAATGAAATGCAGGCGTTTGTCTCGGATTTTGGTACAGCAAGATTTCTTGATCCGACTTCAACCAATATTTCGGCAATCACGGGCACTTATGGATATATTGCACCGGGTAAAGCAATTATACCATTCTTTAACACCTGAATTTTTGTATTATGAAATTAATTAACAAATAGATCATAGAAGTCTAGTTTAAAAGTGCGGATAAGACACCATATGGATTATTCAATGTTAGGCACCACTGAGTTAAAATTTCTAATGTGTGAATTTTTGTAATCACTTATATTAACTTTCTTAACATGGTGGATCAAAGAAAAAATATTCTAATTTGCTCTTATCTACTATTAAGTAGCTTAAGTAAAGGGTACCTACATCTTAATTTTCGGCTATGTCGATTTATAATCTAATTATGGAACTCAAATTTTATTTGAGTAATAGCAAGTTGCAAATTTTAATTTCTTTTGTTGGGTTAAAATAAAAAACAACAACATATTTAGGAAACATTTTAGTTTTCTAAGTTAAATGTACTTAAAAGTTTAAAGTTAAGGAGTATTTATAACCGGAGAAAGGCTTTAATAATACTAATATGCCAGTGTTTTGATGAGAGAAATACAAGTACCAACGATGGTGCATAGTTCTTAAAAAACTAATATTCATGTTTTTATGTGCTAAAAGTTTTGTTGGTACTTGTATATTATACATCAAAACACGCGGCATAATAGCATGATTAAAACCTTTCCCCTGTAATTGTAAGGATTTTTGCCCCTCTTTATCTTTATCTCTACTTATTGTAAACCACTTAGAAAAGAGCTAAATATAATTTCATCCATGATTTCTTTTAACTATAGAACTATGTATAGCAAAACAAGCTTTCTTAGTTTGGACTACAATAAATTTTGTGATTTGGTTTGACCAGTTGCTTAATTCTTGATTTTGATTTAAAAGAAAAGTTTTTCGCTTCAATTACATTTAGATTTTGAGTTAGATTTATGTCCATCACTATTGCATAAGTCATTGCTCACCATATTATATAAAAGGGGTTTCTTAAGAAACTCCATTGAGGTTCTCATGATAAAAATGCTTCAAATAACTTTGTTTTCTAACCATGCAGAACTTGCTTATACGATGGTTTTAAATGAAAAGTGCGACGTTTACAGCTATGGGGTAGTAGCAATGGAAACAATTATGGGAAAATATCCAGAAGCAATCATCTCTAAACTGTCGACATCATCGATTAGACATGTTAAATTGCAAGAAATATTAGATCCTCGGTTGTCTTGCCCTCACAATGGTTCATTGATTGTTGGAATTCTTCAAGTTGTATTGTATGCCCTTGCATGCTTATCATCCGATCCAAAGTCACGACCATCAATGAAGCAAGTTTTAGAAGGATTTCTCCATAAAAAGACTATAGCCTTTAACAATTCCTTCTGTGAGATCACTTTAGGCCAACTTCAGGCTAATTATGAGAAGTGCTCTATTTGAATTCTATAAAGATAAGATCTATTTGATCAATTGGAAGCTAGTGTAACAGTTGTACTAATTTATGCAAAAACAAGTTTCCACATAAGAAAGTAGTACGCTCTTATATTTAGTCTAACATGATTTAGGTTTGACCTCAGATCTATTAGTCCTTTTAGCATTATTTGACTATGTTTGTAACAATCTTAGAGAGGGCTTAATAGAATTATTCTAAAGTTGTCATATCACGTATGCCCTCACTATATGAAATCCATCTTATAAGTCAGAGATTACAAACTTTATTTAAATAGTTACTCCTCATATTTACTCATGGTACATCTATTTAATTAATTATGAAAACAACTTGGAAACCAATATCCCACAATCTACTAAAATTTTAAAGAATCGAAATCTCCTATAAAACTGAAAAATCGAGTGACTAAAATTTTATGATACATGAGTTCGAGCAAAATTTTGAAAGAGTAAAAGATTTAAGATGTTTAAGTTTCTCATCCCTTAATCTAAGTATAGACCAAATAGCACTTTATCCTACACTTTTTCTTTAAGATTTGAATTTAGAATGCTTGGAGCTCAAATCATAGCTTATTCCTTGCTTAAAGTTGTTTGCAAGAAAAACTATTGGGGGGTGAAGAAAATCATAGCTCAGTAAGTTTGTTATTTACTACTACCATTCAAACAAGTTATCAAGCATTAGCTAACATAAGATGCAATCTATCTACATACAAAATGAATGCGCATGTGATGAATGTAGGACATTTATGGGAGTTTGGGACCATAAAAGGTGTAAATTTGTATTATCTACACGTCAACTACACTTTGTACTTAACTACATGGGACACCCTATCCTATTAGCATGAGGTTATTTACAGGCTTGGTCCCTCTAGACGAAATTTAACTATTAACCTAATTGAAAAGAAAGTGTCATAAGGGCTAGACCAGGTGGACCTTAACTTAGGATATACATCATCAATTAACCAAAGATTATCAATATTAGCTTAGCCTCAATGAAAAATTATTATTAGCTACTTCTTACAGTATACACCAAGGTTTTAGAAATGGTGGCTTTTGAGAGCACATGTTGGATTTTGCAAAAGGTAGCTTCTAAGAGCATGCATTGGAGCTTATTTAAAACCTTCCCTTGCCTTAAAAAAAATTTCAAAAAATATATTTAACAAAAAATTTGGAAAAATTTTGCAAAGCTTGAATGCTTCAATTTGTGTACTTATTAGGTCATAGGCATGTGGCAAATATATCTAGTTATATGAGCTCATAGTTTAAATTTCTAGTTATCAAGTTGACTAAACAAATGATAGCATACAATGTAATTAGTCATCAAAACAAATAATTGATATCAACCATTAAGCAGTACATTAATAACAAGTCGTTAAAACTCCCTCACCTGAGTGTTATTGCCCACTTGATATTCTTGGAGTTCCTTGAATCGACCATTGAGTTACCTAAAGAGATAATAAGATGTATATAAATATTGAGAGTAGGCAAGTTCATGGATAAGCTAATTGTTGAGCCTCATATTTTTGGTTTATTGTTTTCCTTAATCTGATTTAAATCAAACCCTAAGCCTATCTGATTTAAATCCTCGACTGAAATTAAGGAAAACCCAGTTTCTTGTTTTTTGAAAACAAATAGAGTCACCACGGGGTAAAATTGGGATAAAATGATCAAATTAGAATCAATTAAGTGGATAAATTCTGATTTTACCACTAGCCTGTGATTTTTTTTTTTGAAAAATTTTCTAGAAAAGGTTTCAAATAAACTAGATTCTCAAGTATCGAGGGCTACCTTATTTAAACCTTAATCGGGTTCTACTTCAATTATTCTGAATTTAGTATTTATTTTTCAAAAATACTCTATTAATAACATCTATTCACATTTAGAAAAGGAAATTGTATCTATTTACCAAAAAATAAGAAATTAAAAGAAAAAAATTTACAAAAGGGGAAAATTGTTATTATCATTATTTTTTTTTGTTTTTTAAGTCGTCCTAAGGGTGCCTATGTACCCACTTATAGTGATTAAACTTTCATAGTTCATTTTAGAAAATTTTAGTATGTTGGTTTCTTTTAAATTTGGAAAATAGCCCAATTTATGTTTTTTTATCGATTTAATTTTGTTTCAAAAAAATTTTAAAGGGTCTTAATTTTTACGGTTTTATATATATATATATTTTTGGAAAAGATCCTAAAGAAGCCTTATTTTGAAAAGGGTTTATTCATTTTTATTTTTGAAAAGTAAAATTTTTTAGGTGATAAAAACTTTTTTCTTTTATATATTTTTATTCTATTTTTTCCATTATTATTATTATTATATTATTTTTTACCCAAAAAAATAAAATAAAACAACACTAGGCCTTCCTTCTCCTCTTTTTTTTTTTTTTTTCCTTTTTCCTCTCTCTTTTTCTTTTCTTCTTTTTTTTTCTTTTTCCTTTTTTTTTTTTGGAATTACAATTTATACAATGGAATGAATAAGTGAAAAATAAATAAATAAATAAATAAATCATACAACCAAACATAGAATTAGACCAAGAGGATACGCATGCGAATCAAGAGTAGATCATGGGTTGGACTTGGGTTAGGTTTGGATTTAGGTCGGTTGGAGCTCTACTAGGTTGAAGTATAAGAAAAAAAAAAAAGGAATAGTGAACTAGGCATGGCTTAAACAAATTGTTGGACCACAACGAGTAGGTAATGGGATTTTTGTGTGTTTAGATTGGGGAATGAGGGTATATGGATGGTACCACGATGAAATGGTGGTCATTCACTGTAGTTAGAGTAGATGTAGTGGTGGTGGTTGTGTTGGGTCACTGTCGTGGTGGTGGCTGAGAGCGAGTAGTTGGTTGTGGGTTGGTTTCTTGAGGGTACTAGAGCTCGTGGTGGTGGTGGTTTAACAAGACAACTATCGGATGATGGTGGTTCGAAGAAAGAGAGAGGGGTTTGAGCTAGAGAGAGAGAGAGTATTAAGAAATGGGGAAAATGATAGATTTTGAGTGAGTGAATGATTTTTAATGTCTTGGGAGGTCGAGAGTGCTCCTATTTATACTAGCTTGGCTTCGATTAAGCTTGGCAAGAGTTTTAATGGAGGATTCAGCCATAAATAACTTGATTGCATAATCTTCAAATCCATAGAAACTAGTAGGATTTAGGTGATGTTGGCAACTATGGATGCGATATTCTTACTTCATGAATCAACAGGAAGCTTTGAATCCTTCCTCAAAAGCTTAGATTCGATGCATTAACTAAAATCTTGGGTTTCAAAATATTTTTGATTTTCTCAACCCAATTTGGTCTCCAAAACGTTTGAATGTAGACTTATTTTCAGTACAAATTAAGAATTGGCCAAGTGATGTTTGAGATTTTACCATTAATTTGGTGAAATCTTAGAGAAAAACGGGTAAAAAAAATGTCCAAAGGGAGCCGACCAAGAAAGGCTTGAAGGAGATGATCTAGAAAAGTCAAGGATGGCCGAGTCACGTATCATGCAAGTGACCATGTGCCATCATGTGCCTGTGTTCCTTACACACTCCAAAAAACACAGGCTTGTGCTTACTTGTTCCTATCACATGGTCTTGGGATTGATTGTTAGGACTTAGCTTAGTTTGAGCCTTTTTATTAAATTGGAATAGGCCTTGCACCTAATCTAAGCTAAACTATTTTTTTTTTTTTAATTTTTAAAACTATACTAAACCTAAATGTTAGCTAACAATTAGATCTTAAATGATCAACCTTAAAAATAAATAGTACACATAGTAAATAAATAAATAATTTTGAAAAAAAAAAAAGGCTCAACAACTTGTAATATGTAAGTAATGACTCTAAAAATGAATCAAAACCTAAAAGATTCTATTTTCCTTAAAATCCTATTTCCTTTAATATTTTTTTGTATTTTTCAATTTTCCATTTTTTTGTTATTTTCTAAATTTGTTATTTTTTTTATTTTTTTTTCTAAATTAAGGACCTTTTTCCTTATTTTAAAAAAAATTCTAAAATTATAGGTGGGCTAAAATGAGGTATTTATCATTGCACTTCTTTGTGATCAAGTTTGAGTAAAACTTTACCACAAAGACAAAAGAAGATACCATTTTTGCCTTGGAAATGAATTTGCCTTAAGAAGTGCTATAACTAACTAGCTATCTTAGGTTAGATCCATTGGGGATTTTTTAAAAGAAGTGAGATGGCATTTTAAGAGTTGATTGAGATTTAAGAGTAAGTTTTAGAAGGATCTAATGCCTTAGGAGTTGGTTAGAACCCTAAAAGATACCGAATGAGGGTAATGTCTCCGTGAACTTGCAAGAATGCTAAAAAGAAATGTAAGATGGGATAGTGTTTCTTGAGCTAGCTAAAACCCTAAAGGGAACTTGATCATGCTCTTCTGAGTTGACTAACCTAGGTGAATGGGTGGAGTGCTTCTCAAGCTAGCTAAGACTCTAAAACAGAACCTTGTCATGCTTCTTTGAGTTAATTAATGGGCGAAGCGTTCTTTGAGCTAGCTAAGACTCTAAAGAGAAAGAGACTTAGTTGTACTCCTCTAAGTTGACTAACTTAGGCGAATGGGTGAAGTGCTCCTTAAGCTAACTAAGATCCTAAAGAGAAAGAGACCTGGTTATGCTCCTTTAAGTTGATTAACCTAATTAAATGGGGAAAACGCTCTTCAAGTTAGTTAAGACCCTAAAGAGAAAGAGACTTGGTTATGCTCCTTTGATATGACTAACCTGAGTGAATGGGTAAAGCGCTGCTTGAGCTGGCTAGTTACCTAGAGATTGTGAGATAATGAAAATGCAATGTTTAGAAAAAACAACCTAACTTTATGCTCAAATGTATGGAAGCACTTATCTAGCTTTATTGATAGCACCCAAATAGTCAAGCCTTTTCTTATGAAGTCTTATCAAAACCAATGACTTAGCCTTTAAAAACCATTCTGATCTTGAAATGGAGCACACAAAGTCTTGATCACCACTAACTTTAAGGAGAGTGACCCGACACATGAAATACCTCCCCTTTGGATTAAAGAGGTCATGTCCTACATAAATCCTCAATTTTCAACCGAACCATCTTGTAGCTTCTCCCAATCATACCCAAGCCTTTATTAGGTGATGGTTATCTGCTATGAGATGTGGCTCTACCTTGAAAAATAGGAAACCAATCTCCCCATGGAGGAAGGTGAATTTGTAATGAAGAATTTTAAGAGTTTTTCATTAATTATCATTGTTCCAAAGCTCGCATTCATCTTCTCTCGTGTTTGTAGTGTATAAGATTTCTTTGCGTGAAGTAAACCTTTTAAAGTGTTGGGAATCATCAAATGTTGAGGATCGCTAGGAATACTAACTTTGCTTGTAGAAAAATGAAAATTAAACCATAGTAATATTTATGATTGCTAGCATTTTGTGTTTCAAGTAAAAATTCAATTGATTTTCAAGGGTAATACAACTTTACTACATTAGCATTTATAGGGTCCTTTAAATTGGGATGATCCATTTGTGACAAAATTAAAGCCCTTCTTGGCAGCACTCTTTTCATAATATAAGGACCTCCATAATTTGGAGCAAATTTCCCTCTGAGGTCTTGTATATTGGGGAGAGCCTTTTTCAACACCACATCACCTTCTTGTTAAAAGCTTAAGCTATCCTCTGCTGATAGCATCGATTATGATATAGGGCTATTAATCTCTTTTCATCAATTAAGTTCAACTGCTCGATGCGCTTCTTTACCTAATCAGCTTCATTTAATTGAGTTTTTAATAACACTCTAAGAGATGGGATCTCAACTTTGATCAATAATACCACTTCAGTGCCATATACTAAGGAGTAAGGCGTTGCCCTTATTGACGTTCTGATAGAGGTTTGATAGGTTATGAGTGCAAATGGCAACATCTCATGCCAATCTCTATACATAACAACCATCTTTTCAATAATTCTCTCGAGATTTTTGTTAGTTGCCTTAACGATCTCATTTATTTGAGGTCGATAGGGGGTAGAATTCCTTTGGTTGATTTTAAACTATCAACACAACTCTGACATGAGTTTGTTGTTGAGATTTCTACCATTGTCAATAATGATTGTTTTTGGAGTCTCGTATTGAGCCAAGATATCTCTCTTGATAACCTTGACTACTACCACTTTAGTAACAGTTGACTAAGATGAGGCTTAAATCCACTTACTGAAATAATCGATGATAATGATGTCTATACCTTACATTAAAAACGGCCATGGCATAAATAGTGTGTGTAATTCTTGAGACGGAGCATTTATCTTGTTCGCATAAACTTGGCATAAGTGACAGTGCCTAACATACTTGATGTAATCGCCCTCCATAGTTGACCAATAGTATCATAATCTCATAATCTTCTTAGCGAGCATATAACCATTCATGTAGGGGCTATACACTCCTTTGTGTACTTCATTTATCAAAACTTTAGCTTATTCATCATCCATACATAATTGAAGCGTACCGCCAAATGATCATCTGTACAAGGTAGACTCACTTATTAGGAATTGGGTAGCTAACCTCTTGATCATCTTTCTATCCCTTTCTTAGCATTATCAGAATATGTTCCTTTTTGTTGGAACACTTCGATGTCATAGTACCATGGATTTTCATCATGTATACCTTCGATTGTTAGACAAAAAGAAGGCTTCTCTTTGACTTCAATTTTGAGTGGCTGAATTTTGACCCTATCGAATATTTGGATCATGGATGCCAAAGTAGCCAATGCATCAGCAAATTGATTTTGAGTCTTTGGAACGTATGTGAACGTAACTTCTTCAAACCTCTCCACTAATTCAGTCAAATGCTGGTGGTAAGGCATTAGTTTAGGATCTTTTGTTTTATATTCTCCCTAAGCCTAGCCAATAATGAGTGAAGAATTCCCATATATTTCTAATTCACGAATCTCCTCATCTAAGGCCATTTTGAGTCCCATAATACACACTTCATATTTAGCAATATTGTTGGTATATAAAAAAACAAGCCTTATAACCACTAGGAATTATGTACCTTTAGGGGATATCAGTATTGCCCCATTTCCATATTCAGACACACTAGCAACTCCATTAAAGAGCATCTTCCATTTTAGGAGTTTTTCATCTTTGTCTTCATTAGAATCTCCTTCAGCTACTAATATCCTCATTGGGAAATCTCACTTGCACTTATTAAAGAGTATCTTCAGGGGGATTCTCTACTAGTTGATATATTAGGGCTTACCCCTTGACTGAATTTTGGCTCACATATGTGATGTCGAATTCTAACTATAACATTTGCCACTTTGAGACCCTGCCAATCAAGGTTAGCTTTTCTACTAAATACTTCAGGGGATCATGTTGAGTGAGTAATTTAATTTGGTAATAGAGTATGTATTGTTTGAGTTGATACATGACCCAAACAACACGTTATTTCAATTTCACAATATTTGTGTTCTCCCTCTGTAAACTTCTTACTCAAATAGTATATGACCTGCTCTTTTCCTTCCTCATGTTTCTAACCAAGCATAGATCTCATGGACTCTAATAATATAGTGAGGTATAGAAACAATGGTTTCTTAGGTTTAGGAGCTACTAGAACTGAAGGGTTCGTAAGGTATTTTTTGATCGTTGTGAAGGCTTTCTCACATTGCTTGTCTTAATTTATCTTAGCATTCTTCTTTAGCAACTTAAATAAGGGATGACATTTATCTATGAGTTAAGATATAAACCGAGCTATGCAATTTGATTTGCCTAATAAACCCCTGACTTCTTTAAGTATGTATGGAGAAGGCATGTTGAGTATTGCTTTGACTTTATCAGGATCTATTTTGATGCCCTTTTAACTGATTATAAAGCCTAGCAATTTTCCTGACGTCACCCCAAAAGTGCACTTCTCTGGATTCAGCTTCAATTGGAATTTCCTCAATCTGTTGAATAGCTTCCTTGAATTGTCCACATGATTCTCCCCTTTTTTGGATTTTGCATTCATATCATCGATGTATACTTCCACTTCCAAGTGCATCATCTTGTGAAAGATTACAGCAATTGCCCTCTAGTAAGTTGCCTCGGAGTTTTTGAGTCCAAAGGACATCACCTAATAGGAAAAGGTACCCTAAATGGTAATGAAGGTTGTCTTGGTCTTATCTTCTTTAGACATTCTAATTTGATTGTATCTAGAGAAGCCATCCATAAATGAGAAGAAATGGTTCCTAGCTATATTATTTACTAAGACATCTATGTAGGGTAAAGGAAAATTATCCTTAGGCATTACTTGATTGAGATCTTAAAAATCTACGCATATTCTAACTTTCCCATTCTTCTTCATCATAAGTACAATGTTATCCATCCATTTAGGATAATCAGATACCTCAATGAAATCGACCTCAAGTAACTTTTTGACTTCTTTGATCTTCAACAAGATATTTGTTCGGAATCTCCTAGCTTTTGCTTCTTAGGTTTGATATCCTCTTGCGTAGGTAGATGATGAACTGCAATTTAAGGGGTTTAGTCTAGGCATATCTTCATAGGACCATGCGAACACATATTGATACTCGGATAATAGCATGGCTATCTCTGTTTTTTGTTCTTCTTTTAAGTCACCTCCAATCTTCAAATTCTTTGTGTTATCATCGGTCATATATTGATTGTCTCAATTGGTTCCTTAATTGAAATTCTACTTAGTTCATGTCTTTGCCAGCTTTCTTTTATTTCATTGTGGTCATCAACATCACTCTTGACGACTAACTTAGTAAAGCTGAGTGTGATAATAATATTTTCATCGTCCACTTGTGCGAGGCATCCCTGACTTTCATTCAAAGCATTGGACTTGGACAAAAAGTATATAAAGGAAACAAGTTTAAGTGACATTGAATAATGGTGGAAAAGGGAGCTGATTTTTTATTGAATATTGGAGGATTTCTCATGAGTACATCAAGGAACAACAATGATTATTGAAAATTCTTAAAAAAAAACTAGATTATGGTTTATCTTTTACCTTAAGGAAGACTTATGGCTGTTGACAAGGATGGAGAACCAATAATTCAGATGCTGGAGCTTGTGGGATGGGCTTGCTAATTCTACTTTGTTGGGGAATTTTTCTTCAGTAGATTTAGGGGTCTGAGTATCAACTCAACAAATGTTTCGATCAGCAGTGGAAAGGTCATTGGGGCATAGTATAGTCTATTAACTTTTTTGCCCCTTACTTGCTTTAATTGAAATTCTTTAGTTGGGATTGGAACATAACCAAAGTTGTAGGTACCAATCTGGCCTTCCTTGAACTTCACCTTTTCCATCTTTCCTTTACTAGGACTAGCAACCATGCATAACTCATTGAATATTTGTAAATCAAAGTCCTCTTGCTCATCTGTACCTATATAAGATAAGGCTATTTCTTTGTAAATATCATAGTCCTGATCTCCAAGAATCATTATCACTTAGCCATTTGAGATAAACTAACCCTCTGATGTAAGCTTGAAGGTATGGCTCCTACTAAGTGGATCTAAGGTCTTTACAAGAGCAAGTTGAAGGTTTTCGGGATGTCTAGAACTTAAAACCGAATACTGAATGTTTGAGGGCCAATATTAACCAGCAAGTCTATCTCGCCTCTAATCTCTCTTTTCGATCTGTCAAAAGCCTGAACTGTAGTAGAACTTAGCTTAATTGTAGTTGTGTTGACACCTAACAGGTTTAAGGTAGCGAGAGGACATACATTCAGTGATGATCTATTATTAATGAGAACTCTGGCTATGATTATGCCATTGCTTCTTACTACTATGAAGAGTGGCTTAGTATGTTGGCTACCTTCCTTGCCCATTTCTTCGATTAAAAAAGATATTTGATCTATGGTGAGGATAAAATTGATGATTTATCCCATTTTTTCAATTGATATTTCATGAGGGACCTTAACCTCTCTTAAGGTTTAGAATCGAGCTTCTTGATACAATTCAAATGCCATCAATAAACCAATCAGAGATATTTGTGCTAGAGTCTTGGTAAGCTGCTCCATTATCTTGTATTCACTTCACTTAATCATTTTAGTGAAGGTAGACAATCCCACCTTACGTTTAGCTAGTTTGTTGTTGGCCTCCTCTAATATACTTTTCTTTTTGAGATCCTCTTATGGGTCATAAACTCTTTTACTTAAGGTAATCCCACCTACTAACAAACTTGGTCTCTCTTGGTTAACTGCCTTATAATCAAATGTGGCAGCTTGATAGTTTTTAGGTGCTCATGTGATGCGTCTCTAGGGTAGGACACATGGAGGAGCACCACAACGAAGCAAACCAAAAGAAAACATAGAAAAGCTAGTACAGTCCGGGTAGCTATCGAATGGATATGACATATCACTTGATTTTACTCGACCTACAATTAGTTAGATGTAATTTATCAGTCTGAATTGAAGGGTCACTTACCATTATTCCTTGCTAAAGGGAATAGATAAGAGTTGAGGAGAAATGAGAACATTAGGGTTGCTTAAAGGATACTTGAATAATCTGATATTGATGAGTTATGTTTGCGTACAAATAAGGGGGGTTTAAATACTCATTTACTAGGGTTATTTTACATGTATGAAAAGACAAAAGGCGCATTCTAACAATAAAGTTACATAATACATACTAAAAGGGTAAAATAGACAAAGAATATTTAGTAAGGAATATAAAAGAATCCTTCTACAATGTTGTACTAGAAGATACATGTCATGTAGCTGTTGGATTTTAGAAACATGGTGCAAGTAGGTGAAAGCGAGACAAGAATTTGTAGTTAGGATAAAGCAGAGGAGTCATCTTAAGTTGCGGTTGGATGTTTGTGGTTGGCTTGGGAGCTTGGCTTTGCTAGTCTTGAGCTGTTTTTGAGGATAAAGCATAGTTGTGGGTAGGAGTAGGTCCAACACACGTGAGGGTCTAACAGTCAGGTCGGTACGAGACCAAGTCGAGATAAGAATCTCCGTCTTAGATATGGCTCTGAGCTAGTATCTTTTGAGTGAGTCCTTAGAGTCCTTTAGTTCAGCTGGAGGTGATCGGTCCAGGGGGTTAATTCCTATCATCACCTAGAAGGTATACTTCTTGGTGCTTAGGGCTTACTTGTTCTTGTAAAATTGAAAGACTTTAGTCTTCTTATCTAAACCAATCATGTTGATAACAGGGCTATGGTTAGGCAGGGGATTATTTTTGATGCCTAGAGCTATAGCTTCTATGAAGTCTAGTTGGATCGAGCCTTCGTTAATTAAATCTTGGATCTTGTTTTTTAGTCTCCAATCAATTGAATGCTCTACTTGTCCTAAATGATATTCACATTTTTTACTAGGATAAAAAATCCTTGGTCTTTATTTGTCACTAGGGATCTCAAACTGAATCAAGTTATCCTTCTATAGCTTCTCAAAAACTTGGCTGAGAGGAATAGGTATTATAAGGTTGGTTTCTGAACAACTATTGGATTTGTTTGGCCTGAACTTCCTAGTTGTTTTCCTCTAGTCAGTTGTGACGTAGGTATGATTAGTAGTTAAGTTAAGTTTATGTTAGGTTGCTTTTGAGGTGATTAAGTAATTTCAAACAATCCAAAACATGTTCAATACTTAAAATAGCACAGCAATATTCAAGCACATATGCTGCACGCACTTAAGCAACTAACTTGCCATGACAAACAAGATGTATACTAAGGTTTCCAAGTATTTTTAAACCATGCTTTAAAATGCAGTTAAATACTGATCGCACTTACTTGGATATATGACACTCGATGGTCTTGATAGTTGATCTCATCTGTTTTCATTGTTTTCCTTAAAATAATCAATGTAATCATTTTAGTTTTACTCAATATAAAGTTAGATAAGTTTACTTTAATAATTTAGGTATGGTTATGACTTATCTTTAGTGAATGGTATAAGCTTTGTATTGGTCTCAATTTGCTATTGAAGTCTCTAAATAAGGTTCTGAAAACTTGACTAATATCAAGTTTTGATCTCAAAACTTTTTGATAAAATCTCTAAAGTTATCTTAGTTGTACATCTTACTCAAATCAACTCTCTAAACAAGCCTTTAAAGTTGTCTCCCTTACACATTCCACACCAATTAACCTCAGATCCAGTCCCAAAGCCATTCCAACCATTATTTCCTTGCCAATTACTTCCCAAACAAGTTTATGATGGGGTATAATTAAGTTTCTCTTGAGGGAATGATAACACATTACTTGAAAGGTTTAGGATGAAAAAAGGCAACCCATGTCCCAAACACTACCCTTAGACACATAGGAAAGAAGAGTGTCATCAAGGTGAATAATTAGGCTCATTCCTTAAAGGGGGCTTGTCTTGAACTTAGTATACGTGTCAAAATGATATTGGGCATTCATTTCATCATCCCTAAATATGATTATCCCTTGCAAAGGTGGATTTTCCTTGAAAGAAACTCGAGCATTGGGCTTAGCATTTGAATTCACCACGCTGACCATGACTTCTTTAGCTTTATTGTTTGTTAGTTTGGGAGTGGACGATGAAGAAGATGGTCTTCTATCAAATGATTCTTGAAGCTTACTAGAAGAGATAACATTTTCAATTCTGCATCTTACTGCTACGACCTTTGCAACACTAGATGAAGCCTACTTAATTAGATGGGAGAAATAAAGCTTATCAAGTGTATTAATAAAGGTACAAGTGAGTTCTCTTTCAAACATTCTTGCAGCTAAGGCTCTTTACCTTTGAGCGTACCCTTTGAAGGACTCATTATTCTTCTTCCTAAGATTTACGAGATCAATTATTGTTGGAGCCACCTCAACATTGAATTTGTACTGCTCATAAAATGCCCCAACAAGTTTCTCCTATGTGTTTACTTGGTTTAGGTTGAGTTGGGTAGACTAGGTCAGTGTTGGATTTGTCAAACTATCTTGGAAGGTTTGAAACATAAGCTTATCATATTGGACATACTTGTTCATTTTGCATGCATACAATCTAATGTGCAACTTGGGGAATCCAGTCCTATCATACTTTTCAAACTTTGGTACCTTAAATTTCTCAATGTAAGCCTTAACATTGTATGTGGAGAAATTTGCGATACTAGCTTACTCAAAACTGTTGTAGCTTCCAAGTGCTTTTATCCTTTCCATGATTTGTTGGGTTAACTTTCTTTTTAGTTCTTTTAAGCTGTCTTGACTAGGTTTCGGGCTCGTGTTAACCAGGAATGAATAAGTATTAGGCTCAAACATTGGGTTGAACTTTAGATAGACTCCTTCTAATTCAAATGATTCTAATGTCGATTGAATTTATAGATAATTCTCTTTAGGAGGTAGCACCTTGACATTCTTTTCACCACGAGCGAATCCTTACCTTTGTAGGATTAATGCTTTCAAGGTTAACATGGCTATTGTTATTATCATTGATCTTGTTGTTTTTGTCTCCTTGGCTAGCCATTCTGGTGAGTGAATGGGTTCTGATAAGACTTTTTAGAAATGTTTGACGTTTGGGAGCTATCTTTGAAACTCTGGAGTAAGAAAACCTCACAACAAGTTAACACAAACATGTATACACCTTTTATTAAGACGAATAAAATAAATAAATGAATATGCAAGGATGTATGACATACGAATGTAAAGAACCTTAAATATGGTAAGTGACTCAAAATATTTCACTTTTTATTAATTCTTGCAATCTATGAGCCTTACATTATTAAAAGAAAATTTCTAAGGCCTAAATTTTCTTCTTCTGGCGGTGACTTAGTTCAACTTTATCCGTCTTTCTCTTTTGACTTTTGGGGGCCTTTGACTCTTGAGTTTCAACCTTAACCTTCTTAAGTTGTGCTTTTAGGGCCTTTATCCTTTGTTGGTATTCTTCACATTGGGCTTTTAAATTATGCTCTTATTCTTTTAGTTTCTTTAGCGTAGCTTTAACTTGATTCTCTTCTTTTTCTTGCATCTCTACCTTTTCCTTCAATTTCTAAAGTTGGCAATAGACGAATTCCTTAGTTGTTCGAGATTTGCCGAGTGTCACTTTGATGATAGGGGTGGTTATCCTTTTACACCAGAGAGATTTGATATCCAAGATGTTGTGAATTGTGACAAAAAACATATAAAGCCGGTTGTTAGATAGGTCCAAGCTTACGGAAAGCTCGAAAAGGAGTAATGGGGAAAGGTACAAAAGGGAAAAGAAATGAAGAATGAAAACAGTAAGCAAAACCCATGAACAACTCCAAAGGATATGATACACCAATAGAACTTTAGAGGACTCACCGGTACAATTCGATATGACACACGAATTGGTCTAATGAGGTTACTTGCCACTTAATCTTGCTTAAGGGAAATGATAAGAGTAATGCTGAGAGTAAACAACAGTATTTATTTAATGAAGAAAAGTATTCAATTGTATTGAAGGTAATATGCCCTCTTATAGCTACAAGTATAAGGATATTTATACTCGTAAATTAGGGCAACTTGCCCAAAAGGGAAAAGACAAAAAGGATATTTCCTAAAGAAGTAATGTACATGATATAAAAGGGTAAAAATGAATATACAAGGAAAATAATCATTAGTACTATAGATTCTACATATGATACTGTACACGTGGCAATACTGCATTGGCAAGGTTAGGAGATGCGGATAAAAGTACGGATAGATGGGTTTGTCAGAGCAGGGATGGCTTGGTCAATTTAGATGCTCTATCTCTCGGCAAGGATGATGTCAAGTAATTGGTCAGCTCGGTATTAGAAAGTAATCATCAACTTGGCATACCATAGAGCAATGGGCAGCCATACGGTACGCCATTAAAGGTGACTCGGCAAGGAAGTACTCGGCCTTGGTAAGGGATGGTTGGAACAGAAGGATTTGTCATGCGAACCCCTCTAGTCCTTTGGCTCGGCTGTGGGTAAGAGGTTTGGTAGCTTGATTCCTATCATTGCCTTTGAGTTGTTTTGGATTTGGGATCAAATCCGAATGGTGTTTGCTCAGTTCTCCGTTAAGGTGATATGGATTGAGGTTGGTAATGTTGAAGGCATCAGAAACCCCATAGTCTTTAGGCAGTTCCAGCTTGTAGGCATTGTTACTGATTTTCTGGAGCATTTTGAAAGGTCCTTCCACTCTAGCAGACAATTTGTTCTTCCTTTTGTTCGTGAACTGTTCCTTGTTAAGGTGTAGTTATACTAAGTCTCCCGACTAAAATTGTTTGGTCGACTTATCCTTGGTCTTTTCTCGTATTCTTCTGGTAGCTTGGTCGATGTGTCAAGTGACCTTGTCATAGATGTGTTGAAGAGTTTGTGCTCTGGCCGAGGCGTCAGGGTCCTCTTGCGCGAGTGCTGGTACAAGGGTGTAGTCAAGAGGCAATTCGGGATTGAATCTATATACCACCTTTAAGGGAGTTTGCTTAGTGGTGTCATGTATAGTTCGGTTACAGGCGAACTTGACCACTGGCAAGCAGATGCCCCAATCAGCTAAGTTTTTGCCTACTACAGCTCGGAGCAGTAACCCTAAAGTATAATTTACCACCTTTGTTTAGCCGTCAATTTGGGGGTGACATGAGGTATTGAAGAGTAATTTCGATCCCAGCCGACGCCATAGGGTTCTCCAAAAATGGCTCAAGAACTTTGAGTCTTTATCGAAGACTATACTTCTCGGTACATTGTGTATCCGCATAATCTTCTGTAAGAAGAGAGAAGCAGTAATCAAAGTGTCGTTAGTTTTGGTACAGGGCACGAAGTATACTATTTTACTGAATCGATCCATGATGACCATCACAGAATCTTTGCCTCGGGCAGTTTGCGGCGGTCTAAGAATAAAGTCCATACTCAGTTCAGTCTATGGCCTCGTCAGAACGGGTAGAGGCATTGCTTTGCCTTGTTTGGCTCTGTACTTGGTCTTTTGGCATACAGCACAGCTTTCGATAGCTCAGTATACATCTCTTTGCATTCTCGACCAAAAGAATTAGGCATTCAATAGTTCATAGGTCCTCTTCTCTCCAAAGTGCTCGAAGAGTCCTCTGTTGTGGGCCTCCCTAATTAATAATTCCCATAGGGAATAAGTCAGCACGCACAGTTTCCCCCCTTAGAACAGATAGCCATCCTCCACATAATACTTGTCAACGGTCCTTCCATCTATGCATTATGAAATTATTGGTCTAAAGTATGGATCCTCGGAGTACCGTTCTTTGGTACTTACAAAATCAAACAGCCTGGTTTACAGTTTAGATAAAAGCGCATGTTTCCTTGAAAGAGTATCTGTAACTACGTTTCTCTTTCCCTACTTATATTTAATTACAAAATTGAACCCCTTAAGGAATTCAACCCATCTTGCCTGCTGCTTCAACAACTTGGTCTAACTTCGAAGGTACCTCCGCAATTCATGGTCAGTATATATGACAAATTCTCTCGATAGTAAGTAATGTTGCCATACTTGCATTGCTTGGATTAGTGTCAAAAGTTCCTTATCATACACGGAGTAATTCAACTATGGTCCTCGGAGTTTCTCACGGTGGAAGGCAATTAGTCAACCTTTTTACATCAGGACAGTGCCTACTCCAACGCCAGATGCGTCATATTCCAGTTAAAAAATTTTGTCGAAATCAAGTAGTACTAACACCGGGGTGGAAGTTAATCTTTCTTTTATGTTGGCAAAACTCTTCTCCTCCCTTTCTCCCCATTGGAAGTTAGTGTTTTTCTTTGTTAACTCGGTAAGTGGCACGGTGATGGTGCTAAAATTCTTGATAAACCTTCTGTAAAACGAAGCCAGTCTATGGAAACTCCTTATGTCGGTACAAGTAGTAAGAGTCAGCTACTCGACAATTGCTTTGATTTTCTTATCATCAACTTACAGGCCTCCTCCACTGACTACATACCCCAAGAATATCACTTCCTCTTGGCAGAAGCAACATTTCTTCAAATTGCCAAATAGTCTCTTAGCATAAAGGATATCCAAGATTGCTCTAAGATGTTTATAGTGATTCGGCATGTCGATACTGTAGACTAGGATGTCGTTAAGGTAAATTACGACACACTTCCCTATGAGATGTCTCAGCACATGGTTCATAAGTCTCATGAAAGTGCTTGAGGCATTCGACAAGCAGAAGGGCATGACCATCCATTTGTAAAGTCTATGTCGAGCTTTGAACACAGTCTTCCACTCGTCTTCTGGTCTCATGCTGATTTGATGGTAGCCGGATTTAAGATCAATCTTGCTGAAAATCTTAGCTTCACTTAGCTCATCCAACATGTCTTGTAGGGATCGGATACTTATATTTGACCATGATTTTGTTTACGGTATAGCTATCAATATACATTTGCCAGGTTCCATCCTTCTTCGGCACTAAAAGTGCAGGTACAGTACAAGGGCTGAGACTCTCTTTTACATAACCTTTCTCTAGCAACTTATTGACTTGACGTTGGAGTTTAGAAGCTTGCTTGGGATTCATCTAATAAGCTGGTTTCTTCGGTTGTACAGCACCAAGTATTAAGTCAATGTAGTGCTCTATACCTCGGGTTGGGGGTAACCCCTCAGGTAACTGTTTGGGGAACAGGTCGGCATAGTCATCTAACAACTCCTTGATTTCCTGGGGAAGCTCACCCCATTCCTTCACTTCTAATAGTCGCCTGACCAACAATAGGGTCGGTTTGTCAGCATTGATAGCCTCTCAGAGCTTGGCTCTACTCATCATTAGAGCTTTCTTCGATCTTCGAGCGAGTTGATCTTTCGATCATCCTTTTCTAACATATGTGGGTTTTTGTAGCCGTCATGTATAACTCTCCTATCAAACAACCATGACCTACCCAGCAATACGTAGGAAGTGTACATAGACAATATGTCATGGAGGATTTGGTCAAAGTAATTCTCTATAGTGATCTGTAGTAGTATTTGTCGAGTAATATATAATGCTCCTTTCTCACTTAATCAATGCAACTTGTACGGCCTTAGATGTACTATAGTTGGTAGCTTCAGTTTTGAAACGAGATCGGTCGATGCCGCATTGGTGCAACTTCCACTATCTACAATGAGAGCATACATCCAATCATTTACCTTGTAAGTAGTATGAAACAAATTCTCTCTCTGCTCCTCCTCTCGTGAGGGTTCCATGCTCATAGTATGTCGGACAACCATGAGTAATTAGTTTAAGTCCTCGAGAAATACATCCTCTTCAATTAGTTCTTTCTTGGCATTTTCCTTCTTGGTAGGAACCTTCTCTTCCTCGAATTCCTAATCCATACTCTCTACTTCTAACTTCGGGATGTCTCCCTTAATGACCATCGTTCTTCGGTTCGAGCACTGAGCAGCCATGTGTCCGAAACCTTAACACTTGAAGCACTTGATTTGGCTGGTCTTCTTCAGGTTGGCCCTACATCTTCAGGTTGACCTTTTTGCTCGACTTTGACATTAACTCTTGCTCAGCTTGCTACTAGATTGAGCTTGGTGACTGGCCTGTCTTGGTCGACTAGTTGGCATTTCGGTTGTTATTTGGCTCCTTCTTTGTCTCTCCACTTATTGGGCAATCTTAATGGCCTCATCCATTGTGTCCAATCATTAGTGCTCCACAATGTCTCAGATGTCTTCTCTCAACTCAGTGATAAACCTTGAGACTGTTCAGGCTGGTGGTTCCTCCACTTCGCATCTTATCATAAGCATTTAGAATTTTTAAACATATTCATCAACTGTTTAGCCTCCTTGTCTCAGCTCCTGAAGCCGAGTGAAAGTATCTTGGAGATAAGTTTCTAGTACGAATCTGTTTCTAAGTACCCTCTTCATCTTGGGCTAGGTGTTAATCTCTCAGTACTCTTCTTCTCTTCTCATGGCCTAAAAATTCTTTCACTACATAGCAGTATATCAAGAGAATTCAACAGCAACAGTCCTTACTTTCTCATAATCCTCATATTGATAGTAATTAAATATACATTTCACTTTCTCTTCCTAATCTAGATACTAGTAAGCATTCCTAGATCCATTGAAACTTGAAATCTGTCGCTTTACATGGTTGGATGCTTTGGGGACTCATACAAGCTCTTTTTCAAAATACTCTTTTTGCTCCTCAGCAAGCTCTCTCAGGTCTATTCTTTACCTTACTCGTCTACCAACTCCTCTACCTCGAATTGGTTGAGCTGGGTTTTGACTTTTAAAAGGTTGAGCAGCTTGTAGAGTATTTTATGCGGCCTTAGTGGGTCGGTAAGATAGGACATTAATAGCTCGGGTCAAATTTACCAAGAGGTTAGCTATCTCATCAAGTCTTTCGTTAGTACTTCTAAGAGTTCCTTAAGATTGTCGTCTATGGTGGACAACTACACTATTATCACTAGCATTAACATTCATACTTGGGTTTGTCATTTATTTTTTCTCACAGATTCAAATTCAAACAAATACTTTAGAAAGTGAATAGCTAACAACATAGCAGTCAAATGAACATAGTAACTTGCTATGTTTCTCATACACAAAACAAAGTATAATAAAATTTAAGAAGAACTAACTATGGGACTCACAAAACCTCTGCTCTGATACCAAGATGTTGCGAACCATGACTAAGAACAAATAAGGCCGATCGTTGGATGGATTCAAGCTTACAGAAAGCTCGAAAAGGGGTAATGGGGAAAGGTACAAAAGGGTAAAGAAATGAAGAACAAAAACAGTAAGAAAAACCCATGAACAACTCTAAAGGATATGATGCACTAATGGAACTTTCGAGGATTCACCGATACAATTTGATATGATGCACGAATTGGTCTAATGAGGTTACTTGCTACCTAACCTTGC
This sequence comes from Lumnitzera littorea, assembly GCA_024138015.1. Lineage (NCBI taxonomy): Eukaryota > Viridiplantae > Streptophyta > Magnoliopsida > Myrtales > Combretaceae > Lumnitzera > Lumnitzera littorea. Next base: position 4,110,774 of record JAMXBB010000011.1, read on the forward strand.
TTAAGGGAAATGATACGAGTGATGCCGAGAGTAAACAACAACGTTTACATAAGGAACAAAAGTTCTTAATTGTATTGAAGGTAATCTGCCTTCTTATAGCTACAAGTATAAGGGTATTTATACCCGTAAGTTAGGACAGCTTGCCTAAAAGGGAAAAGACAAAAAGGACATTTTCTAAAGAAGCAATGTACATAATACAAAAGGGTAAAAATAAATATATAAGGAAAACAATTATTGGTGCTACAGATTCTATATATGATAAAAGGAAAGCGATGCTGCATTGGTAAGGTTGTGAGGAGATGTGAACAAAAGTATGGACAGATGGGTTTGTCTGAGCAGGGATGACTTGGTTAGTCCAAATGCTTTATCTCTCGGCTTCTCGGCAAGGATGATACCAAGTAATTGGTTGGCTTGGTACTGGAGAGTAATCATCAACTCGGCATACCACAGAGCAATGGGTGATCATACGACATGGCATTAAAGGTGACTCGATAAGGAAGTACTTGGCCTCAACAGGGGATGGTTGGAATAGGAAGATTTATCGTGCTAACCCCTCTAGTCTCCTGGCTCGGCTGCGGGTAAGAGGTATGGTAGCTTGATTTCCATCATAAGAGTTGGGTCACTTTGTCAACTAGAAGGATATGGGTGTCATGGAAATTAATTGTAACAGGCTTAAGTGTTGGTTTTTGAGCCAAAGCTTGAAAGGGCCCACCTTGTTAGATTATTGTGGTTTGATAGTATTTAGTGTAGGCGTTGAACCTAATTAAAGGAATTGCTTCGAAGCCCTTGCATCCTTTAATCATCTAATCACTTGAATTTCATCTAGCTGTCAAGGGTATCTCTAGCCTACGTGTTCTAAAAATACTGAACCTAATGACGAATGGCAATACTTTGAAGTAAGTGGATCTATTCTTCAAAAGATTTGACGAGATTGTACCGCTATGTGAACTTGGCCCAATTAAAGTTTAGTTGGTGGCTTCTCATATGACTAACGAACCAGACTACAGCTAGGGCTATGTTAGTTTTTAGATCTCCAAACCCCTTACTCTTGAGATGATTCAAGGAGCGGATTTGCTTAACCAAGAGGGCAGGTATGTAAGATTTCCCCTCTAAGAATTGAGATACTAACTTAGCCATCCTAAAATGAATACGACATGACTCATATGGGATTAAAATAGCATTGAACACCACTAAGATATAAGCATTTACTCGATGCTAATGCCAAGTTTTTGGATTTGCATAGAAGATATCTCATTTCTCCCGATGTATTAGTTCAATGGAGAACCACATAATAATATCATCCATCTTGAGGGCCTTTCCCTTAACTAAAACTTGGTTTATTTCTATTTTCCTTACTCTCAATAACTTGTTGAAAATTTTTGGTGCATTGATCTTGAGGTTTGGTACATAAATGTCATCAATGATATCTGGAGCCTAAAGTAATTGGGAGTATTTTTTTACGGTTGGGCTTAATTGGTTTGGGTTAAAACAGAAGGCAATGGCCTCGGGCTCCCAAAAATGTACCAAGGCTTGTATTAAAGTGATATTAGGATTGATGCTCTTTAAGGATAAGATGGGTCCAATTTTATTCTTGATGAATTCCCACTTGTCGGGGTTAAAGAGTTGAAACCAATTCTTAATAACTTTTGACGCTTATAAGGCAAGTAGACATGGATCTCCTTGAAAGTATCTTGTATAGAGCTAGCTATTTCTACAAGAGACAATTTTACATCAAAAACCTATTCTAATCAAACAATCTTTACAATGGTATTTACAAGGAAATAGACATGCTAAAGAAGAAAATACAAGAGAATTACAATGGTTCTGTAATTGCCAAAAAAAAAAAAATTAGTTTGCTACATTATAGGTTCTTGCCAATCCTTAAAAAGGGTTTCATGCATGTAATAGGGTAGGTTCCAAAGGGCTTCAAGTTTTACGACGTCATATGTTTTCGAAGAAATTGTTTCTTGGTCATATTAAAACTTGAGTGGTGTAGTCTGATTAGCCTTGGAAGGTGATTATCTCACAAAATTTGAAGTTTATACAATGGCCTCCCTCTTAGACTCTTAAGACGGCTTGGTTTTGATTGTATCCATCATACTTATATGATTTAAAAAGAAATACCCCCATACTCCCTCACCTACTACCCACCCTTACCCTGCCCCCCAAAATAAACCTCATAAGTAAGTTGCCACAATTGGGTTAGTATAGTTAAAAGAATATTTACAATAAATTTAGGTAAATTGAAAAGTAAATCTAAATTCGAAAGTTTTAAGTAGTTAGGCATCTTGACATTTTTAATAGAGTTGCTAAGCTGTTGAGCTTGATATTTTTTATTTTATATTTTGTTTTTCTTAATTTGATTTAAATCATAACTTAAGCCTTTCTAATTTAAATCCTCGACTGAAATTAAGGAAAACTCGATTTCTTGTTTTTGAAAACAAATGGAATCGCCACTTGCTAAAACTATGATAAAATGATCTAATTAGAATCAATTAAGCAAATTGATTCTAATTTGGCTACATACTTATGATGTTTTTTTTTGAAAAGTTTTTTAAAAAGTTTTCAGGAAAACCAAATTCTCAAGTATTGGGGGTTACCTTATTTAAACCCTAATCATGTTCTCGAATTTAGTATTTATTTTTCAAAAACACTTTATTAATAACATCTATTTACATTTAGAAAAGGAAATCATATCTATTTACCAAAAAATAAGAAACTAAAAGAAGAAATTTTACAAAAAGGGGAAAAATAATTTTTTTTTTCACTTTTTAAGTTGCCCTAAAGGTGTTTATATACCCGTAAATTAGGATTAAACTTCCATAGTTCATTTTAGAAAATTTAAGTGTGTTGGTTTCTTTTAAATCTGGTAGATTTGGAAAATAGCCAAATTTATGTTTTTTATTGGTTAAGTTTTGTTTAAGAAAAATTCTAAAAGGTCCTAATTTTAATGGTTTTATTTTCTTGGAAAAGATTCTAAAGAAACCCTATTTTCAAAAGGGTTTATTCATTTTTACTTTTGGAAAGTAAAATTTTCTATGTGATAAAAACTTTTTTCTTTTATATATTTTATTCCATTTTTTTCTAATTATTATTATTATTTTAGCAAAAAAAAAAAAAAAGCAACATTAGGCCTTCCTTTCTCCTCTTTTTTACTTTTTCCTTTTTTTAATTACAATTTATACGATGGAATAAATTAGTGAAAAAATAAATAAATAAAATATATACGCAAACACATAATCAAACTAGGAGAATATGCACGTGGGTCAAGAGTGGATCGTGGGTTCGACTTTGGTCGAGTTCGGATCTGAAATGGTTAGAGCTCTACTAGGTTGAAGTTTAGAAACAAAACAGCAACAGCGAACTAGGCGTGGCTCAAACTGATTGTTGCACCAAAACGAGCGAATAATGGGATTTTTGTGTGTTTTAGATTGGGGAATTGGGGTATAGGGATAGTGCCATGACGAAAGGGTGGCTATTTATAGTAGTTAAGTGGATGCAGTGGTGGTGTTGGGTCATGGTCAACGGTAGTGGTTAAAAGTGAGTAGTTGGTCGTGGGTTGGTTTCTTAGGGGTACTAGAGCTCGTGGTGATGGTGGTTTAACAAGACAACTACTAGATGATGGTGGTTCGAAGAAAGAGAGTAGGGTTTAAGCTAGAGAAAGAGAGTATTAGGAAATGGGAAAATGATAGATTTCGAGCGAGTGAATGATTTTTGATGTCTTAGGAGGTCGAGAGTGCTCCTATTTGTATTAGCTTAGCCTCAATTAAGCTTGGCAAGAGCTTTAATGGAAGATTCAGCCATAAATAACTAGATAGCATGATCTTCAAATCCATGGAAACTAGCAGGATTTGGGTGATGCTGGCAACTGTAGATGCAATATTCTTACTTCATGAATCAACAGGAAGCTTTGAATCCTTCCTCAAAAGCTTAGATTCAAAAATCATGCACTAATTAAAATCTTGGGTTTTGAAATATTTTTGATTTTCTTTGCCCGATTTGGTCTCTAGAATGTTTGAATGTGAACTTTTTTTTTTAGTATAGATTAAGAACCGACTAAGTGATGTTCGAGATTTTACTATTAATTTGATGAAATCTAGAAGAAAAATGAGTAAAAAAAAAAAAATGTCCAAAGGGAGTTAACTTATGAGGAAAAAAAAAAAATTGAGAATCAAGCATTGCTTAAAGGAGATGATCTAGAAAATTCATGGATGACCAAGTCACGTAGCATACATGTGACCACGCTCCATCATGTGTGTGTGTTCCTTACGCACTCCACAAGACGCATGTTTGTGATTGCTTGCTCCTATCAAATGGTCTTGGCCTTGATTATTTGGGCTCGACCTGGTCTAAGCCTTTTTATTAAATTGGATTAGGCCTTGTGCCTTGTCTAAGTTGAAATATATATATATATTTTATTTTTAAAACTATACTAAACCTAAATGCTAGCTAATAATTAGATCCTAAATGATTAACCTTAAAAATAAATCATACACACATGCAAATAAAATAAATAGATAAATAAATAATTTTGAAAAAAAAAGGCTCAACAACTCATTCTATGTAAGCATTGACTCTAAAAATTAATCAAAACCTAAAAGATTCTATTTTCATAAAAATCCTATTTTTCCTATATTTTTTGAATTTTTTCAATTTCCAATTTTTTTTGTTCTTTTCTAATTTTTTTTTTTTTCAAAATTAAGATTGTTTTTCCCTACTCTAAATTTTTTTTTTTAATTATGAGGGGTTAAAATGGGGTGTTTACTCTAATCATCTACTATTGTTTGCCTAATTCCCAATTATAACCGTCATTTTATTAATTGTCTTAGTTTATTGATTTTAATTTGAATAATAAATTTTTGTTTGTGGCTCGAGAAGTCTGCTTTTATTTAAGAACACTAGTAAGGCTGAATCCATTTATTATTATTGATCGGGTGAGATGGTAGTACGGGCTTAACCAACTTTCTGATTCTCTTCTCGATAAGGCTAATTCCTAAAATTATTGTATAGTTACTTTACTAAGTTCATTTGTAAGTTGAATATAGTTTGTCAATTTAAAGGACAACCTATTTAATCGAATAGCTATTGAGTAGGGGCGTCGGTCCAAAATAGATTCTGGAGATTCAATTACTAATTTAACTCTACAAGTGAGACTGCTTGGACTTATTTTCAACCATCTAAAATTTTAGTTTTCTATTCTTTCTTTTGGGGCATGGTCTAAGAGCTTCTCTTGGGCTCCTTATTTCAAACTTATATTTAAGGGCTATCTATCATCATTTCATTTCTTTTTTCTTTGTTTTTTGATTTTATTTCGGATTTTTTTACAGCATTATTTATAAGGATATAATCTATTACTCTATGGTCTAATTTTTTCGATAATGAAAGCACATTATATGTCGAAGAATATTTGATCGATATTTATATCAATTAAACTAATGTATTTTGTATAGGTATATATATCTATTGCAATATGGTTATAGTAAACGTATATCTATATCTTTATGGTCTTGGCAATAAGCTTATATATATATAGAATATACGCCCTACTAATTTATTATTCTTTCTAGTGGCATCATCAAATTTCTTGCTATAATTTCATTGGTCATCTCTCACCTGTAGTTAATATGTGTACCCTCAAGTGAATAACGTTGCTTATTTTTCTAGAACCACTCCTCAGCATATGCATATATCAATACATATCTATATTATTAAAGTTGTTGACCTCTTTTGGTATTTTAGGTATATTTATAAGAATATTACTTTTAATTCTACAAAATTATCCTTAAACCTTATGTAACCGCACGACTAATTCTTTTCTCCCATTGCACGTTGAAGTTTCAAAAGAGGAACGTTCTCTGGCAACTTTTAATTTTTTAATCCTAGCTAACTAATATTAAACTGCTATATAAGCAACAAAAGATAGGATTGCAACTTAATTTTTTTTTTTTTTTTAATGAGGTATGCAACTTTTAGGATTTTAAAACTATTTCACCATACATCGCAAAATTAATAAAAAATGCTAATTTATTTCAAAATAAATTATGTTAATGTACATTTAGCTCATCATTTTTATCATTATTTCACCTTTTTTTTTTTTTCATTTGACTAAGAAACTTTAAGTGTATTTTTTTAAAAGAATAACTAACGGTTTGTATAAATAGACATGTATGGCACTTTCATTTTAATGAAAAATTTTATCCTTTTAAGTTTGGTACCTGTGTTTCTTTTATTTTTCACTAGTTTCTATTAAAATAATTGATAACATGCAATTTATTAGTATCACAATCCCCTAAGATTATATACTTAGGTTTACTTTCGAGTACCAGTTGGTCTACATATACACGGTGTAATATTTTACTTGCTTCTCCTCTGATTTAATTGTTTCTGAATATTATAATCTACCTAATATTAATTGCATTCACTTATGGAAATGAATTGGGGTGTCTGTGTGTCCATGTCTCGCGAAATTTATGTACATGCCTATTAATTAACTCCAATTCAAAATTACCCATCATATCTACTATTTATAACAAATGGATGCCCTTTATCATGAAAAAGAAGAGTTAAATTTTCTGTCCTTATTCGATTTTAAGCTCTTGTTATACACCCCATATAGTAATACGTTACGTTTTAATTCTCGTTTTCATTAATTCTAATTTCCAGGTTTCACCTATTATAGAGCTTCACGTTACTTTGGTAACTTACATTTATAATATCCTATTGAGAATGTCGGATATCGTTATTGTTTTCGAAAGTTGTCTTAAATCTTTTATGAAATTAATTATATATGATTAACATCTTGCTTCCCCTGCTTTATATTCCATATATGAATATTACCCAAAAATAAATAATACCTCAAACATTCATTATATATCACAATTTGCGATTTGTGAAGAAATGGATGATACCAAAAGGAAATTTCCTTCCAGTCTCCAGTCAATGGTAACTTCCCTTTTCTGTCTAAAGACAACAGCTTGTAGCGTGGTCCAAGTAATTACTTTGAAATCAACGCAAACTTTCATGGTGTTATAGTTGTATAAATTGAATGAAAAATTTTATTACATATTTGATTTTATAGATGGGATAAAAATTAAGCTGATGAAGTAGATAAAAGATTCAGATTTTATCTTATCTATATTATTGTATAAAAATGAAATTCATCAAATAAAAACAAAAATATTTTATACTTTCTCAAATGTTAAGCTATCTTAGTGTTTGTTTGTTCGTGTTTCTAGGAGGCTTGTTGGGGTCAAGTAATTAAACTTGACTTTGGGTCTTGATCACACTGTCCATTGAACGATAGAGAAATAACGGAAACGTTAAGTTTTTTGCTGCATGTCATAAGCATATTGCTTAATGAAAATTCGACGCAATATGTATAAAAACTATCACATATCAAAACTCCACCGGCATTTGCTGGCTAGCGTAAGTAAATTACAATTAAAGTGTTAGTTGTTAAACACGGTATGGAAAAAGCTGCAAGAGACAAATGCGTTTACTTAGGGTCTAGGAATACTAGTAAGTCAATGGAGCATGCTTCCAAGGAAGAAGAAAAAGCAGAGTCTAGTGAAGAAGAGAGAACGAAGAGGACCCAGGACAGGTGTATACGAGATATAACACTCTTGGTTCCATGTTGCCGACATCACCTTCACTTCACACAAACAAAGTAATAATCGGAAATCCACTTTCCTATGCATTCTCCTTAAACGTGTTGAATTCTCCCATCATTATTTTGATGATAACCATAAAAGTAAAAATGTTTAACAAGTATGTTAAGTGTGAAAGTTAATAAGTAAATGATAAGATTTTGTTTTAAAACTGAATTTGAAATTCTAAATCAAATTTAGAGACAAATTTAAAAACATAGTATAATATTAGAAATTACAAAAAAAATTGATCCATGAAGTTTATTGAATATATTTGGATAATGGATCCAATACATTCTACTAAATTGGATATTAAATCCATGGATATTAAGGAAGAATTGATTTAATTAATTTAAAGATAAGCATAATTGGATATGGTACTTTATGACAATGAACAAATTTTACTAAAGTCTGATTATCAAAGCCTTCACGAGATTTTTGATAGATTATCCTCAAGATATATAGAGAATCTTCAGGAGTTCAAATTAGAGTTTTATTTGAATTGAAATCAAGAATGAACAAGGACATATGTGTGAAGATATATTAAAATAAAGACGAATCTTGATTTCGTTGAAGTAGATTTAATTGGAGCTGTTATAATAATATTTTTGAAAGATGTTTATCTTTATATATCATATTTGCTGGTATATACACGAGCAAAGCAGCAACAAGAATATTTTAGAAGCTCCAAGATTCAGATTCAAATTTAAGAATATTGAGTATCAAGATTTGCTCTTAATTTTTATGAGATATTTATTTCCAAATTAAATTCAATTTTTCGAAGGCAATATCAATGATATACAAGAGGAAGCCAGGCCATATATACAAGAATACTTGCACAAACTTAAAAAATTACAATAGCAATAGTATAACATTCGAATTGAATCGATTAGTAAAGGGTTATTTAACTTCTACGATTCAAGAGATTACAACTACCGTTGGCTAAATCAAGTTATTTCAAAAGTTATCAAGAAGTGTTAAAAATTTATTCAAGATTCTAGCAATCATTTAACTTACTTAACACAAATAAGATTAATTAGGCAAAAAACTTATCCTAAGTTTTCTGATGTTAATATCTCAATATGTCAAATAATATTTAGATTTATTATTGGATATATATGATGTACGTAACGATTTATAAAATAAGTAATAATACATATAAATACATATTATATGGTAAATAAAATCTTTCCATCCGTACTTGTGTTGGCTCATATACCTGGTCATTATTGAATGTTTTATCAATTTGATTAGTAAAAATTTAGTAGATTTCAACGAAAGCCTAGTATGGTATATATGCTCTAGTGCAGTTTTCCTCGGTAGGATAGAGCCCCTACTGTAATCTTAATACAAGCACCTGTGAAAGAGAACGGTTGGTACGAGTAATAAGCTTGGATTTAAAATAGGTTTCTCATAATTAAGTCTAAACCCAATAATATATAATTTTGTCTTGGAAAACTTGAGTCAAACCTTATAGCATATCTTATTAAGTGTTGAAAATCCAACCGACAGTATCATAAAATGTCGGGTACCAATCTTGAAATCTACGTGACAAGCTAATTTAATTATATTGAAATATATTAACACTTCTATGTTTAGTTAAAAAAAAAAAAAAAAAGATGAACAATTCCTGTAACCTAATGATGTAGGTTTACTATTGGTAACTTATGTTTATAATATCGAATATCGCTATCATTTTCGAATCTTGTCTCAAATCTTTTATGGAAATTAACCATATATATGATAAGCATCTTGCGTCCTTAGTGAAAAAGTTGGATGATAAAAGAAGGGAATTTCCTTCTATTTTGCAGTCAACGGTAACTTCCCTTTTCTATGTCTAAAGACAACAGCGTGCAACGTGCACCAGGTTATTACTTGGAAATCTACAAAGGTACAGTGTTTACTTGTTTGTGCGTTACTTTGGCTCTATTCGGAGGTATCAAGGAAGCTTGTTGAGGACAAGTAAATAAACTCTACTTTGGACTAGCCATTGATTGACAGAGAAATAACGGAAACATTACATTTTTTTTCTGCATATCATTAGCATATTGAGTAAAGAATATTCGAAAAACTATCACGTATCAAAACCTCCAATTATAATTAAATTCTCACTCGTCAAGCACGGCATGGAAAAAGCTGCAAGAGACAAAATGCGTTTACTTTGGGTGTAGGGATACTAGCAAGTTAATGTAGGCACTCTTCTGAGGGTAAAGATAAAGGCTCGGTCTAGTGAAGGAGAGAGAACCAAATGTCACCTTCACTTCGTATACACAGAATAATCATGGGACCCGCACTTTCCTCTGCTCTTTGAATGATCGTAACGATAACGTTGTTATGGTCTGAGATCACGGCCACGACAACACCAGCAATTACGATGTTGAAATCCGCTTAACAATTACATTGTCAAGACTAACCGACGATTTCCATAGATCATATGAAATTCACTCGCTTTCTTATCTGAAAAATTTGTAATAAATTTAGGGTTAATAAAAACGCGGAATCAGAAAACTTACACGTATACAAAATGAAAAACAAATCCCAATATGTGAAGCGCTCATAGGTGGTTGATTATTTATGGAATTAGAAGGAAAGAAAAAAGTAGCAGCTGGACCCAAATTGCAATGCCCAATCAATGTCAATATGCATTATGTGGGTTCGTACCTAGTTCTTGCTTATCAATTTCATTAGCAAAATACTCCTGGGCCCATGTTGTTGAATTTTCAAAACTTTTGAAAACTACTGAGTACTATGCTAAACACGTTTTAGTTCATCCATAATAGACAAATAGCAACAATGTTGCTCCGAGTTTAGGAATACCAGTGAGTTAGTGTAGCATGCTTTGATGATAGAGAAAAAGCAATACCATATCGTCGAGCAAAGAGAGAACCAACATCAACTTCCACTTCACACATAAAACATTCATTCATGGAACCTCCATTTTTCTCTATTCTTTCCTTCATCGTAGCAATTGTAGTGTTTTGGTTTGACGTCACTGCCATTCCAGCACCGACAATCAAGATGTTGAAATCTGAAGAAAGGGCTGTTGCCCAAAGTGGGTGGTGGTCTCAATATACCAACACTTCTTTATCTCCTTGTCAATTTCCGGGCATTACTTGCAATCAGTTTGGCAGTATAACTAAAATTGAATTGCGTTGTTCTTCCCCAGATATTTATGATGAATTTGGAAAAATGAACTTTTCTCTTATTCAGGATTTGGTTCGTAGAATTTAGAATGATTAAGCAAATTGTCTAATTTAATTCAAATTTTATGACAAAACTAGAATTATTAGTAAAAGTGATCTCGTAAATTTAAATTTAGGAAAATAAGTAATAAAATGACTAATTCATATAATATTGAATTTTATGAAAATCGTCTGTTATTTATTAGAAATACTTAGAACGAATTCCAATAACTAACGAATCGATAAAAATAAATTATATGCATACTAAAAATCATAAAATAACTTAAATAATATTTAGAAGTATTTATTTATATCATATACGTATTTATATATAGGTAGAAATATGCATAATTACTTAAAATATGTGAAATATACTAAAATAATGTTAATTAATTAAAGAAAATGCATGAATAAGTAAGGAAAAATGAGAAAAAATCCAAAATTGAGGCGTAGCAACTTGGTATTTAAGAAATAAAACCAACCAATTAAATTAAGCCAAACAAAAAGTAATTTTGGAAGACGATAAGGCTCATATCACCTCAATGTAATGCACAAAAAACTCCCAAGACCTTTATATATAACCAAAATTTTTCAAAAACTTATTTGAACAATTAAAAGAGTAGAAAAAATAGAGAGAGTCAAAATAAGAGAGTTAGGGTTTAGTTTTTAAAAATTATAAAAAAAATTTATACAATTAAGGTCTTAGAAGAAATCCTTAACCTAACAACCACTTGGGAATGGACGGCCACCACCATCATACGGTAGTAGCAGCATCTAGGTTAGCTGACAAGGCCACAGTGGCCAACGATGGTCGGAGCCACCATTTTTAATGAGTCCATTTTTCCCTTCGATTTTTCATATTTTGTCAAAAATACTAAATAGTTTTAGAAAATTATGAAAATTAGTATTCTAGAGTTTTTAAGTATGTAGATTTAGGGAAAAATTTTAGTTTAATGATTTTGTGTCTATAAATATACTGTCCTTAAGAAACCGCGCAAACTCGAGCTTTATTCAAATTAGAAATAAATGACTTTAAGAGTGTAGTTTTGAGCTCAAAATTTTTGTGTAGACTAATTGGAGCATTTAAAGTAGTTCAATGGAGCCTTTTTCAAACATTAATTTTCAAAATTTTTAGATAATTTTTAGACCTTAAAATGATACATAAAAAAGGCTAATTAGGTAATTAAATAGATAATTACTAATTTAGTACATAATTATATATTTGGGGATGTTGAAATGTAATGAAGTATGCTATTTGTAGCATTTAGGGTGTTAAATGTAATCATTAGGATATTATATAGTAAATATGTAATAGCTAAACATGATAAATTTTAAGTTAATTTTGTAATTTAGGATAATTAAGTGTAAAATCTGATTTGGGATGAATTTAGATAATTTGAGATGTTAGTTAATGTTGGCAAATGATATTTGAAGTGATGAGTATATTAGATGTGTGTATTATATACATAATAGGTAATAATACATAATATGTGAAATAAGAAATATAACAAATAGAAAATATTAGAATAAAAATTGATACTATAATAATAATAAGACTATATAATAAATCTTGTAGGAAACTTAAATTAGGGTAATTTTATGAAAAATATAAAATTTTCTCATACGAGAGTAAATTCGGTACATAAATGAGTATTAGAATGTACTAAGTAAACTAGAGTACTAATTAAAGACCCAAAAGTAATACTTAGAATACTCGAGTCTGATGTAATTAATTTCACATTTGCGTTCGAAATGTATTTTTAAAATTCATGTGTAACACTCGTAGTTAAAACTGATTCAAAACCTAAATTAAAAATCGATGTGGAAATTGAATCAGAATTTAACCTAATTCAAGAATAATTGTAAAAGACTTAAAAAATTAGATAATTGGGTATATTAAACCCTAAATCAAAGATAACAATAGGCGCTATAGGATACAACCAACCTATAGCAGTTATATGGAAAATTGAAATAATATTTGTATTATAAGGCTTTTTGGCAATGACTAGTACGAGTCACACCTAAAGCGAACGAGCGAGCAAGTAAAGAGTTTAGATAAGTTAGGATTAATATATTGCTGTATTTCTGAATACTAATTTGTAGTATTCGGAAGCTTGAAATTATACTTGTTAGATAGTTGATTTTGTGCATGTGCTTGTTATGAGCTAATGATATGATGTTAATGTGCTGCTTTAACTTGTATTGTATAATTTGTATAAAATGATTGATCACTCTAAAATGGACCTAACCAAATATTTAACTCATAAATCTAAACTGGACTTGCATAGCAACCTACTAAGGGAACATTAGGATTCTCCAGCCAAATACCGATCCCTTTGAAAGAGATAGTGTTGGATAGCATAATTGATCCTTCTTCATCCTTAGTCAAACTAAGTGACATGTGAGGAGGTCGCGGCAAGGATGAAGTCAATGGTTCGAAGGTAGTCGCAAGAGAAGTAGTATCTCTATTGCACAAGGCTAGGTTTAGTTGTGAGCTATTGCATTAATGGAAACTTTCTAACTTAGATTAAAGCGGGTATAATTTCTCTAATCTCACAATGAACAGGATAATATCATGTGATGGCATATGCTTGAACATGCATTGCATCTAATAATTGGGTTGATAACCCCATTTATGTTTACTGTATGGTTTTAAATCTTTGTCCCAACTTATTGAGCTGTAGTTGCTCACATCCCTATAGGCTTTGTTGCAGGTGCTAGCTAGGAGGTGGCTTACATTTATCTTGAAGCTGTCAATTATAGGATCCTGGAGAATGAGGATGTAAATTGAAGACCAAATATACTCTACAGTTAGATTTATTTTAAAACTTTTAGCATTAATTTACAAATTACTCAAGTAGATTGTGGTTAGATTGTGATTAAATTGCTAAATTTTGTAAATAAACTCAGATTCTTTTAATATAAGTATGTATTTTGTTTAAATTTATAAGTAAATAATATGTTTAATTTATAAATTGTTTACTTCAAAATGGGTTAAGCGTAGATGCCTTGTGTAAATCAGGTTTAAAATGGCAGCAGTATGGTCAGCTTCCATCCAAGAATGGTTTGCACGGTGAGATTGTTACAATTTTGCCACTTCGGGGTATGATAGCAATTACAACTCAGTAAGTTGAATTGGAAACTTATGAATATATACAAGTACAATCAGGGTTATTAAGCAATTAATTACATGAAATGCAACAAGCAAGTGTCATCACACAACGTAGTCCAATCTATTGTGAAATCAGAGTAATTTCACATACTCCAATCCGAATTGAGGAGTTTTTATGTTCATGCAACAGCTTACTACCAAACTTAGGTTTATGCAATAGAGATGCCGCTCCCCCCAAGACTATGCTTCGAACCAATGCCCTTATCCTTACCACGACCTCTTCTCATGTCACTTAGTTCGACTAAGGATGGGGAAAAGACCAATTTGCTATCCAGCGGTATCTTTTTCAAAGGTGTCAGTATTTGGTTAGAGAATCCTAACGATCCCCTATAGGGTTGAAATACATGTCTATTTAGGGTATTTAGGTTAATTAGGATTAAGTTCGATTTAAGATGACTAGATAATTTTACACCACTCCAATCACAACAATCATCAAACATAACATAGATTTCAGCATGAAATCAAATACATAAGCACATGCATAAGACTACTTACAATCACAATCATACATAATCATAAGTCTTCCAATACTCTAAGATACTGTGAAGTATCAAACCCAACTTACCTGAAATCTTTGGTCGCTCACTTAACCAGTCGTAGGTTGACTTGTCTCCGTGTGTCTTATAATATAAATATGCTCTCTAGTATTTATACCTTAATGATATATATTATAGGTTATGATTTAACTTAATTCTCCTTACATACCTATTATCTACTATCGATTCATTCTATGTTAGTTCGGGGTTTGGTTTTCGAATCCAATTTCAGTTCAAGCTCTAAATTGGTTCCAACTATGAGTAAATCTTATCCTAAAATACGTTTTAAACCCTAATGTGAAATTAATCACATCAGGCTCGAGTATCCTAATATCATGCTTAGTCTTAATTCAGTATTTTAATACACTCGGTACACTCTAATCCTGATTAGTGTACCGAATTTACTTTCGATGTAAGAAAATTTTACATTTTTCGTATAATTATCTGAAATTAAGTCTTATATTAGATTTAATAAGTATTAATAGTATCATTATATTATCCAATTTAACCCATTATTTTATAATTACCATAATTCCAATTGTACATATTATCAAATAATACATATTTATTACATGATCCCTCATGATAATTGCATTTAATACTCCAAGTGCTATGAGTATGTTACCACATCAGAAATTAATATCCTTAAACATCTAATTGCCCTCTAAATCAATATTTAGTCATTTAATTACTCAATTAGTCCAAAATTACTCATTTTATCCATCATTTTAGGGCTTAAAAATTACTTAAAATTTTCGAAAATTAAATTGAAAAAAAATGGCTTCATAGTATTGTTCTATATCACTTGACTAGTCTACAAAAAAAAAAAAAAAATTCGAGCTCAAAATGATACTCCTAAGCCTATTTAATTTTAAATTGAAACATATTCGGTTTTGTTTGATTCCTTACACTTTATATTTACAGATGTAATTAAACATAACCACTATTTTTCCCTAAATCTACATACAATAAAACATCAAAATAATGAAATTCATAATTTTCTAGATATAATTAATATTTCTTGTAAAATTAGTTAGAAAAATGAACTCATCGCTTTCTTGGGCTTTTGGCTACCAGTGCTAGTTCAAAGTGTGTCGGCCAATCTAGGTGTGGGGTTTGGAGTGTAGTGGTGGTGGTGGTTCGGTTCCAAATAGTGGT
This sequence comes from Lumnitzera littorea, assembly GCA_024138015.1. Taxonomy (NCBI): domain Eukaryota; kingdom Viridiplantae; phylum Streptophyta; class Magnoliopsida; order Myrtales; family Combretaceae; genus Lumnitzera; species Lumnitzera littorea. Next base: position 4,126,468 of record JAMXBB010000011.1, read on the forward strand.
GGTGTGTAGGTTTGGCTTAGTTGCTTTAACTATATAGATTTTTTTAATTTTTTTTTTAAAACCCAAATTTTCTCTTAAATTTTCAACCCTCTTAATTTTCTATAACTCCAAACAAACCAAATAACCTCCTGTAAAATTTAGGCTATTTATAGGGCTTTAAAGCAATTTTTGTACATTAATTAAATAAGACAATGATTCTATCTCCCTTCATTTTGCCTTTTCAAGTGTTTGAATTTAATTGGTCAAATTTTTTTTTCTTTCCCCCAGCTGCCACAACCTTGAGCTAGATCATTCCCCACTTCCTTGATTTTTTTTTTCCTGATTTTTCTTTGATTTTTTTTATAATTTTCTTTAATTATTAGCAATTTTCTAGTAATTTTCAAGCATTTTAAGTAATTTTGCATATTTTTATCTACGTGTAAATACGTGTGGAGTACAAGTAAATACTCCTAAATATTATTTAGATCATTTTATGATTTTTAGTATGCATGTAATTAATCTCTATTGATTCGTTAGTTATTGGAATACATGTTACGCAATTCCGATAAATAACAATATATTTAAAATTTGAAAATTTTATATTCTCTTATTTTATTACTTATTTTATTAAATTTAAACTTATAGAGTGACTTTTATTAATATTTTTAGCTTTATTTTATAATTTACTATTTAAACTTTACGTACTAAACTTGATCCTATAGTTACAGAGTTTACCTTTAGAGCTTACAATGACCATTAATAAGCATTTCTCAATAAGAAGATCATGGTCCTTTACAATTCTTTTCATGAGATCACTTTAGGCTAACTTCAAGATAGTCATCAAGCAAGGTCATGATGTAATGTTCTATTAGAACTCTTGATTATATCTTCCTAATAGGTGGAGATCACCGGTGCAACTGTGGTATTGATTTCCGCAAAATTTTCTATCCAATTGCTTAGTCCAACATAGTCTATCCTCAAATTTGCTACTCTTTTTAGCATTATTTGACAATGCCGATGTAAAAGGCAAAGGCACCAAAATAGGGAAGAAAATGTACTTATGCCATAACTTATCCGTTTTAACTAATTATATCATAATATATAATATTGTAGATCCTAATAAGACAATAGAAAAAAAAAAAAGGCTAAATTGACTATGTTCCAATTAAGGAACTATAATTTTTTGAGTAGTAGCAATTTGCAAATTTTAGTTTTTATTTTTGGTCATCAAAAGTAAAACTTAATAACATCTTAAAGAAAAAAAATTGTTTTTAAAAGTTAATTTCTTTAAAAAAATTTAAAAATTATAGGGGCATTTACAAAAATTTTCACCCATTTGTCTACATCTCTGGCTAATTTAAACCAATTAGAAACGAATTGACTCGTTAAAGCAATTAAACTCTATTATTGATGAGCTTTGGTTTTAGGTCTACATTTAAAGAAGATTGTAAAGTAATAAGTTTTTTGGTTTGGTTTAACCCTTTGCATAATGATGAACTATGAATAAAAAAAAAAAAAAAGCCTATTTTTTGCTTTGATTATATTCACAATTTAACACGGATTTATGTCCACTCTTATTGCATGATTCACTAGTTGTAACAATTTTTATTCCTTCAAAAAGACATCTAATCATAAGAATGGGTATATCATAAAATACAAAGTAATATTTTAAGAAATTCCGTTTGAATTATCATGATAAGAATGCTCTTACGTAACTTTATTTTCTATTTATGTAGATTTTGCCTATATGATGATTGTAACTGAAAAATGTGATGCATATAACTATGGGGTGATAGCCATGGAAATAATAATAGGAAGGCATCTAGAAGAGATCGTTTTTAAGCTATTAACATAATCGATTCAACATGTTAAATTGCAAGAAATGTTAGATCCTTTATTGTCCTGGCCTTGTAATGGCTCATTGATTGTGCATACTCTTCAAGTTGTATCATATACACTTGCGTGCTTGTCTTCGATACCAACATCACAACCACCAATGAAACACATTTTACAGACATTTCTCACTAAGAAGGGCCTGGCTTTTGGTAATCCTTTTCTTGAGATCACTTTAGGCCAACTTCAGACTAATTGTGAGGCTACCTCGCATGATGCAATAATTTATATTTTGAAAAGTAACTTATGGTTTAAATCCTCTCATAATATTAAGTCAACATTTTAATCCCAGCATGGCCATTTTGCATCAACAATCCTTCAACTTACTTAACACACATAAAATTAATTGGGTAAAAAAACTTATCATATGTTGTCTAATAGTAATAACTCCACATGTCAAATAATCTTTAGATTTATTATTGGATATATATGATGTACATAACAATTTGTAAAATAAGTAATACATATAAAAACATATTATATGGTTAATAAAATCCTTCCATCCGTACTTGTGTAGGCTCATATACTTGGTTGTTATTGGATGTCTTGTTAATTTGATTAGTAAAAATTCAATAGTTAACTTTTGGCTTCTACGTGGAGATTTAGGTTTCAAATATATTCTAGAATTGTATAGACGCCCTAGTGCAGTTTTCCTCAATAGAATAGAGTCCCTAGTGTAATCTTAATACACATACCTATAAAGGAGAATGGTTGGTAAGTACAAGTAATAAGGGTGTACTTGAAATTGGTTTCTCATAAAGTCTAAACGCAATAATATATAATTATGCCTTGGAAAACTTGAGTCAAACCTTACAGCATATCTTATTAAGTGTTGAAAATCCAACCGATAGTATTATAGAATGCCTGGTAGCAATCTTGAAATCCACCTGACAAGCTAATTTAATTATATTGAAATATATTAATACTTCTATATATATATATATATATATCTATATTTTTTAAAAAGATAGACAATTCTATAGCCTAATGATGTCGGTTTACTATTGGTAACTCACGTCTGTAATATCTAATTCAGATTATCGAATATGCTATCATTTTCGAACCTTGTCTCAAATTCTTTTCTTTATGAAACTAACCATTTATAATTTGCACCTTGGCATCCCTAGTTCTATATTTCATATATGAAATTGTAGGTTTATTATTGGTAACTTATGTCTAATGATGTAGGTTGATTTTACGATATTGGTAACATATATCTATAATATCAATTTTTTGTTTTTCTGCCAAATATCTAGAATATCAAATTTAGATCCTTGGATATATTGCAATTATTTTTTAATCTTATCTCAAATCCTTTATGGAAATTTACCATATGTTCATTATTTATCACAATTTGCGCTTAGTGAAAAAAATTAATTATAAAAGAAGGGAATTTCCTTCAGCTTTGCAGTCAACGGTAACCTTCCTTTTCTATGTCCAAAGACAACGGCGTGCAACGTGCTCCAAGTACTTACTTGGAAATCTACAAAGGTATGGTGTTTGGAAAATTGTGGGTACATTTTGTAAACCCTACAAATTTAATTATTTAAGATTAGAATTGAACTTTGGTATTATAGATAATCTTATAAATCGATAAGACTAAGTAATATAAAAATTTTATTAAATTATGTAATCGAATATATTATAAATAATAAAAACCTTAAAATTTTAATCGAAATCTAAATCGTATACGAAAACCCTAAAATCTATATACGCATAAATACTTGAAATTGAACTCGAACTCGACAAAAATTCTAAAATTATAACTTTAAGCTTATAACATTGAATAAATTTACCTAATAAATAATAAAACCCTAGTTGAACATAATTATCGACTAATGTATGTAATTGCATAAAATTATTAATGAACATGTTGAGATAATTTGTAAAAATTATAAATATAACGGGCAACGTTTTAATTAATGAATTTCAATTAATAATTATTAATTAATATTTTATAATTTATACTTAGAAATTCTTAATTTTCTTTCTTATTTTTCTTTTCTTTTTCTCTTCCTTCTTTTCCCTTCCTTTTTTTTTTTTTCCTTTTTCTTTCTTCTCCAATTTTTTTGTCCTTCTTTTTCTTATCACGTTTTCTACTTTCAGAGTTTTCGATGGACACATGTAAGTAAATTGTTTTTAACAAGTGTCCAGAATGAGAGAAAAGTAAAAGCTTAGATAAGACCATGTCTTATCAAATTTATTACCATATTTCCATTGATTTTTTTTTTTCCTTTTGTTTTTACTCACATCAGTTGCTGCTCCCTTCTTTATCTAACACGTTTGGAAACCAAGAAGCAAATATACCTATATTTTACCTACATAAAAGCACAAACACTATTCTTCTTCATTTCTTCTCTTTTGTTTTCAAGAATCAACAAACAAATGAAGAAGAAGAAGAAGGAGCTTGCCATCTTTATTTCTCAAATTACTAAGGAAATAGGTAGGTAGTATGTATAGTATATGTTTATTTTATATTGATTATTTTGTGTTTTTTTGTACATACATGTATTTCATAAAATTTACATGCAATATAGAAATATATGTAAGGTTGCATCTTTTCATTTATATATGTTTGTACATGTACAGGTACTAAAATATGTTTATGTATCCATACATGTTATATATCATATGGAGTATAGAAGACTATGTTTATATATATATATATATATATATGCATGTATAATCTATGTATATTTAGGTTTGTATAATTTTCATTTGTATGTATATATATATATATATATATATACCACATGTCACCGAAAATATACATATAAAAATTTGTGTATTTATAAAGTAAAAAATAATAGTATAGTATAGTATATGTAAAATAGAGTATATATTCGGTATATATATGTATGTATGTACGTATGTATATAATAGTATTTTACTAAGTATTTTCAAAATATAGATATATGTATCTATGGACACGATAGTACATGCATATGTATTTGTGTATAATATTATGTATATTAAGTATTTTAAATATATATATATATGTAATTATGGCTGTATATATATAAATATGCATAAAATACAAAAAATACAATTATGTATATATATTCCCATACATATAGTCTATGTAGTATATCTATAATTAAATTATCATAATACATAAGTATACATGTATGTATAAAATACATATATTAATAGTATAGTATGAATCCATATACAGGTATACTTAGACAATACATACATAATATACTATAATAATAGATTAATAAATAAAGTAAAGTAATATATATATATGAACATATGCAATGGAATTCAAGAAAAAGGGAAAACGATCAATTTAACAAATTTAATAAAATATAATAATAAATATAATTATGTACATACTACATAAAAATACAAAATAGGAAAAATATTGAAAATATGTAAAAATTTCATAAATGACATGTGGCAATTTTTTTTTGTTGCCACGCCAGCATTTAATTAAATATAATTAAATTTAGTAATTAAAAATAATAATAAAATAATTAATTAATTAGGAAATTATTAAAATAGCCAAAAAATGAAATAAATAAGTTTTAACCCTTAAAAATGGAAAAATACGTAAATGATGGTAAAATAAAAGCAAAAATAAGAAAATCATAAAATATAAGAATTAGATATTTATTAAATCTTAAATATATAAAGAAAAGCTTAAAATAATATTTTATAATTCAAAATAGTAAAATCAGTAATATTTTTACACCATAATGAAAAATGGGGGTTACAACGTTCAAAATAGATTCCACTATAAAAAAGTACATCCGAAAACGATAAAAACGGACTATAAGTTCATAAAAATCAAAGTTAAACTAAAAAAGTTATATGCAATTAAAAATTTAAAATAAACCAAGAAAAATAAGTAAAAAATTTAAGTTAAACTATATTTATACTATACTTGGGTTATAGTGGGAAACTAAACAAATAATAATAGATATTTAGTTAATCGATGAACCTAGTTTTTCAAAATACTTATAGATTTATTTATCTTTTAGGTACCCAATTATTAAGAATTGGAAACTCCAAAGGTTAGGAGAGTGAGCATTAACCTAGGTGAATAAGTTTTTATGATCCGCTATCTACTTGTTGTTTGTTATTTGTATACTGCTTGTTGGATGATACCGATTGTTTGATTGATTACTTTGTGTACTATCATCCGTGTGATCACTTTTTTAAACTGCTAAATATAACTATTAGATTAAAATAACTAGTTATATTTGTCGCATATTTGTAAACTGATTGGTATACTGATGGAGAGTGCTAGCTTTGTAGATTTTTTAGAAAAGTATTTTTGAAAAACATTTTTCCAATCTTAAATATATTTTGTATGATTTTTATAAGGGCTCATAGTGTCCGTGAATGATATTTTTATTGTTAAGGTAAAGTGTTACGTCCCGAAGTCGTAGAGTTGCAACAGTCCTGCCATGTAAACCATTCTATGATAGTAACTGGCTTTACAGTGCCTACCATAGACATGACCTACACAAGGCATCGACAACTCCTCGTTTTGAAGTAAACAGTCCGATTAACAATTAAACTACAATTATGATAAATAGTGCAAATTTCTAATAACATGTACAATATTATATATATAAGTCTACAGAACTTCCCAGGAAGTTTTACATAACATAACAGTTCACTAAATTACAGAATAACTACCAGTCTTTCATTCCCAATTACATGGTCACTCTAGTTACACACTATAATAAGTAACTTGATCCTCACACCCCTAGCTTCCAACAGACTAACCTCTAGGTAATTGTAGGGCGGCATAGTGCTTTGAGTGTTCAAAAATCAGAACCTGTAAAAGGATCTATAAGGGTATGAGCAACTACAGTTCAGTAAGTTGAATTGGAGACTCATGAATGCATACAAGCACAAACAGGGTTATCAAACAATTATTTTCATGCAATGCAACAATTAAGTGTCATCGCACAACGTAGTCCGGTCCATTGTG
>JAMXBB010000011.1:4136347-4238560 GCA_024138015.1 Lumnitzera littorea
GGGTTGGGCGGGGGGGGGGGTGGGTGGGAGGCGGCGGGGGGAGTAGGAAATAGAAGAGTTAACTTTTGTCTTTCACCTTAGAATAACGTAGAGGCCGTAGTGCCGTTATTCAAAACTCTTGGGCCCGTGTTGTTGAATTTTCAAAACTCTTCGAAAACAACGGAGTACCATGCCAAACGCGTTTTAGTTCATCTATAATAAACGGATAGCAGCAATGTTGCGTTGGGTGTAAGAATAATAGTGAGTTAGGGTAGCATGCTTCCAGGGCAGAGAAAAAGCAATACCCTCTACTCGAGCGAAGAGAGAACCAATATCAACTTCCACTTCACACACATAAAACATTCATTCATGGAACCTCCATTTTTCTCTATTCTTTCCTTCATCGTAGCAATTACAGTGTTTTGGTTTGACATAACTGCCACTGCAGCACCGGCAATCAAAATGTTGAAATTTGAAGAAAGGGCTGTTTTCCAAAGTGGGTGGTGGCCTCAATATGTCAACACTTCTTTATCTTCTTGCCAATTTCCTGGCATTACTTGCAATCAGTTTGGTAGTGTAACTGAAATTAAATTGCCTTCTTCCCAAAAAATTCGTGATAAATTTGAAAAAATGAACTTTTCTCTTATTCCAAATCTTGAGTATCTCGAAATTATCAACAATCAGCTCATAGGCACCATACCTTCACAAATATGTGCACTTTCAAAATTGAGGTACCTATCTTTACGTGGTTATCATCTATCGGGAAACATCCCTAGTTGTCTTGGAAATCTTTATAAGCTTGAAACTCTTGATCTTTCTCGAAGTAACATCAATGGCTCCATCCCTTCACAACTAGGAAGTCTCAAAAACCTAGTATCTCTTGATCTTTCCTTAAATGATCTCAATGGCTCCATTCCTTCATAACTTGGAAGTCTAAAAAACCTAGCATCTCTTGATCTTTCGTCCAATTTCCTTAGTGGCTCCATTCCTTCACAACTAGGAAGTCTCCAAAACCTTGCATCTCTTCGTCTTTCCTCAAATTACCTTAGTGGTTCCATTCCTTCACAACTTGGAAGTCTTAAGAACCTAGCATCTCTTGATCTTGACTGCAATAGCCTAAATGGCTCCATTCCTTCACAACTAGGAAGTCTCCAAAACTTAGCATCTCTTGACCTTTCCGAGAATTACCTTAGTGACTCCATTCCTTCACAACTAGGAAGTCTCCAAAACCTTACATCTCTTCGTCTTTCCTCAAATTACCTTAGTGGCTCCATTCCTTCACAACTTGGAAGTTTAAAGAACCTAGCATCTCTTGATCTTTACTGGAATTGCCTAAATGGCTCCATTCCTTCACAACTAGGAAGTCTCCAAAACCTAGCATCTCTTGATCTTTCCTCGAATTACCTTGGTGACTCCATTCCTTCACAACTAGGAAGTCTCCAAAACCTAACATCTCTTCATCTTTCCTCAAATTACCTCAGTGGCTCCATTCCTTCACAACTTGGAAGTCTTAAGAACCTAGCATCTCTTGATCTTTCCTCTAATTTCCTTAGTGGCTCCATTCCTTCACAACTAGGAAGTCTCCAAAACCTTACATCTCTTCATCTTTCCTCTAATTTCCTTAGTGGCTCCATTCCTTCACAACTAGGAAGTCTCCAAAACCTTACATCTCTTCATCTTTCCTCAAATTACCTTAGTAGCTCCATTCCTTCACAACTTGGAAGTCTCAAGAACCTAGCATCTCTTGATCTTTCCTCGAATAACCTCAATGGCTCCATTCCTTCAAAACTAGGAAGTCTAAAAAACCTTTCCAATATATACTTAGGTACAAATGAGCTTGTTGGTTTAATACCTTCTACAATATGCCAATTGTCCCAATTGATTGAGCTCAATCTTTCCTATAATTATTTGATTGGTTTCATTCCTAGTTGTCTAGGAAACCTTTCAAAGCTAAAATCTCTTAATCTTTCTTCCAATGATCTCAATGGCTCGATTCCCTCACAACTGGGAAGTCTAATAAACGTTGATTTGGACTTATCATATAATTCTTTATCAGGTCATATTCCATACTATGTTCTACATAATCATCCTAAAAGTTCATTTTATGGAAATGTCCATCTGATTTACCATTCTCCTCTTCCAACAAACCATAAGATATTGCTCCATAAGGAAATAATCTTGCCCATTGTACTTTTCTTCTCCTTCCTTATAACATTTCTTGGCATTTGGCTTCATTTTCGGAAAAGGTTTAAGCCATTTGTCTCAAATGAAAACATTATAAAGAGTAGAGACATATTTTCAATATGGAATTATGATGGAAGGATTGCATACGAGGAAGTTGTTAAAGCAACAGAGGACTTCGATCTCAAGTACTGTATTGGGACAGGGGGATATGGAAGTGTTTATAGAGTAGAGTTGCCCAATGGGGAGGTTTTTGCCATAAAGAAACTTCATCGTCTAGAAGCCGAAGAACCAGCTTTCGATGATAGTTTCAAGAATGAAGTGAAACTCTTGACAGAGATTCGACATAGAAACATCATCAAGCTTTATGGTTTTTGCTTACACAAAAGGTGCATGTTTTTGGTATACGAGTACATGGAGAACGGTAGTTTGTTTTGTGCCTTGAGAAATGATGTTGAAGCATTAGAATTGAATTGGAGCAGAAGACTTAACATTATTAAAGATGTAGCACATGCTGTATCATACTTGCATCACCATTGTTCTCCATCCATTATCCATCGAGATTTATCAACCAACAACATTTTGCTCAATAATGAAATGCAAGCATTTGTGTCAGATTTTGGTACAGCAAGATTTCTTGATTCGGCTTCAACGAACTTTTCGACAATTGCAGGAACTTTTGGATATATTGCACCAGGTAAAGCATTTATATCATTCCTTAAGACCTAAGTTTCCATATATGAAGCTCCTTAAAAGATAAACTATACAAGTCTAGTTTGAAAAGGGTAAAAAAAAAAAAGAAGTACTCCATGTTAGTTGTTTAATGGTAAGCACCAATGAGTTAAAATTTCTAATGTATGAGTTTCTATAATTACTTATAGCAACTTGCTTAATATGGTGGATCATGAAACAAGTTCTAATTTGCTTTTATCTACCATTAAGCAGTTCAAATAAGGGATACTTACAACTTGATCTTCAGTCGAACTTGAATTATGGAACTAGAATATATTTGAGTAATAGCGAGTAGCAAAATTTATTTCTTTTTAGGTAAAAATACAAAACATCAACATTTTGGAGAAACGTTTTAGTCTTTCCAAGTTAAATTTATTCAACAATTCAATGTTAAGAGGTATTTGCGATTGTGAGGATTTTTGGTACTCTTTATCTCCACCTCTGCTTATCTTAATAAACCAATTGGAAAATAGTTAAATTTAGTTTCATCAATGATTTGCTTTGACTTTAGACCTATATATAGTAAAAGAAGCTTTATTGGTTTAGAGCATAATAGGTTTTGCAATTTAGTTCTACTAGTTGGTTAATTATCAATTTTGAATTAAAAAAATGTTTTTCACCTCGATTAATTTAGATTTGATTTGGATTTACGTCTATTGCTATTGTATCACTCATTGCTCATAGTGAAAATCTTTTTCCTTTAGTCATCTAATAAACTGAAAATGTTCATAAGGAGTAGGGGAGAACATATTGTACAAAAGTATTTTTAAGGAAACTCTATTTAAATTCTTATGATAGAAATGCTTTTAATAACTATGTTTTCTAATGGTGCAGAATTTGCTTATACGATGATTTTAAATTATAAATGCGATGTTTATAGCTATGGGGTGGTAGCAATGGAAACAATTATGGGAAAACATCCGGAAGAAATCATCTCTAAGCTATCAACACCATCGATTGAATGTGTTAAATTACAAGAAATATTGGATTCTCGATTGCCTTGCCCTCATAATGGTTCATTAATTGCTGGAATTCTTCAAGTTGCATCATATGCACTTGCATGTTTATCTTCCGATCCAAAGTCAAGACCATCAATGAAACACATTTCGGAGGCATTTCTCAGTGAAAAGACTATACCCTTTCACAATTCTTTTTATGAGATCACTTTGGGTCAACTTCAGGCCTATTATGAGCAATGCTCTGCTAGAGTTCTATAGAGATAACATCTCTTGAAGCTAGTATGCTAGTTGTACTAATTTATGCAAAAACAAGTTTCTACATAATAAAGTAGCAAGTTCTTTTATTGTTAGCCTAACATGGTCCTAATTTGGCCCGGTGTTTTTACCATTATTTGACTATGCTATATTGACAGCAAAAGTAAAGACTGAAATCATCTTTTAAAATTTGCCTATATATGTCATCATTGATTGCCTTTTGATGTAAAAAAAGAACACATTTTCAAGAAATACCTTTATTGAACAAGCAACTTCTTTATGTGCTTGGTCAATTTAATATGACGTAAGAAAAATGTTGTCCAAAACTTGATTTTTACATTATTGATCTAATAATATATGTAAGTTCATATTATACATCATGTAACACATTAGTTGTACAATACATTATGAGTTTATAAATATAACTATAAATTTATATTTATGCAATATATCTATACTTTATGTTTTATATTAATTGGTAATTTACACGTACTATTATTATTTCCGAAAACTTTTATAGTTTCATGGATATAGTAGATATTCAAAATTGAGTAATTTCCCTCTCTAACACGTGTAGACCTGACTATTGTTGCCTACATGGATTATTATATAACAGAATAGTGCATGAAGATGACATTTTATGAAAAAGACAAATTTGAAAAGACATAAAGTTAGAGGCAACTAATATAAAGTTAAAAAAAAAATAAAAAGGAAAAGATAAGTAAAGAAAAATTATATAATAAAAAACACAAATTTGAAAATAAAAAAGAAGGAAACAAATAAAAAACAGAAATGACTTTTGGAAACGTGTTTGCAAATGATGTGGTCTTCTAATGCATGGGCATATGTTTCAGCTACTCTTCACTTACTGAATGAGATTTTTTTTCCATGTCATTCCGTTGTGAATTTGGTGGGAAAAGCTCGGCTTGCCAATCACTTCTCAATAAAAAATAGTAAAGTATAACAAGAAGCATTGACCACGTGTTCGAATTACAGATTTGATACGAATTTGGAAAACTTTGCATTCTTTAAAACAACTGTTATTCAAAATTCCAAATTACAACTTTAGGTTAGAGAGGATGAAAAGGTTTCACTTCTTATATCAGTGTAGCTTCAAATAAAATATCCTTAACTTTCAAACCTAAATTAAATAAGACCTGAAATCGCAAAATCTTTTCGCAGGATCACTAAACAATTCAACCCTGATCATCCACAGTATTGCAATATTGGATTTAGATAGCTTGAAACAGTAATGAGAGCACAATTATTTAGATAAGTGACTTAAAATAAGAGAACATTCTTGTTACAAGGGGAAAGAAATGGGGAACTAAGAACAGAGAAACAAAGTTAGAGAGAGCTGCTGAGTGAAGTGGTGTAACACGGATGGCACAACCTTTGAATATCTATATATATATATTAATATTTTTTATCTAATTTTTTTTAATTTACTTGTTTATTATATTATTTTTCTTTCTTTTCTTCTTTCTTTCTCCCTACTTTCTAATTTTGACTCTCTCTCTCTCTCTCTCTTTTTTTTTTTTTTTTTTAAATCTTGGCATCATCTAATAGGCCATTTTCCATGTCAATATCAGAGGGACTACATGTGTTAGAGGGGGCAATTGCTCAATTCTAAAAACCTGGGATGCCCGACAATCTACCCAAATATTATTTATAATAATATATAATATACTAGATAATATAACATAAACATTATAAGTGTTAGACATTACCAAATGTTATATTTAAGGTAACCATTCTCCTAACAGATAATATGTCCAAGCACTATACATTAAGGACTCAGCAGCTCTTTCTATATAGATAATCGTGATGATTTTGGTTTGATTGAATTTATGGATAGAAATCATCTCGAAATTCTCTAAAAATTATATAACCTTTTGCTTTTTTAAGATTAAATCAAGTTTAAAAGAAGCGTTTTCTCGTCTGATCTTAATTGATACAAATATTTAAAAAAATTATTGAGTATCAAAGTTTGATATTATTTGTCAACTTAACCGAATTTAAGTCAAGTTTAAGTAAAACTCGAGCTTAAGTCAAGTTTATGTAATAGTATTATTTTGAATAAATCAATTAAATATATTTTTTAAGAGTATTAGGTTCAAAGGAGCTTAATTTAGTCAAGTTCAAATTTAACGAGTAACATTTTGAATTTAGTTCGAGCTCAAAGATATAAAATTGATTGAGTTCAAGCTTAAACTTAAGTTTTGAAATTTTGGGGTAAATTTGAGTTAAACTTAGTAATGTATCATTTTGATTGGATTTATGTACAGCTTTATGTAGACTCATCCCCCAAATGAGAGAAGATCGATGCACCTGCATCTCATTCCCCAAGAAATTTCCTTGTTAATTTTATTTCATCCCTTTGATCGCAAGGACACAAGCTTCCTATAAACTCATAGTCAAATTCAATTTTTCCTAGGGTAGTTTTGTCCTATAGTTTGTTTTGGTGGTTTAGTCTTATTTTTTTGTCCAAATTTTTCCAGCTTGAGCACATATTTTTCGAGCTTGCTTTCAGCTTTCAAAAACAGCTATTTCCATATTCGAAATTCCATTTTGGCTCGCTTGAGGGGTTCTATACTCCTGCTCATTAGTTGATGTTTCAAGCTGGAAAGCCAGGACTGAGTCATAATATGTGCATAACTATTAAGTTACGTATTAATGAATACATTCAAATCCTTATGTATCAAATATAGTTTTGAAACCTTTTATTATTGATGGACCTTAAAATAATTTTTTTTTAAAAAAGAACTTTTTTGTCACTGAAACATTAAAAATGAAAATAGAAATGGGAAAATGGACGCATATCCGAAATGAAAAACAAAGCCCACTGTCTAAAGCATTTTTTTCCCCCTCCCCGAACAGAGGGATCTTTCTCCATTTTCATTCATAGCATGAATATAAGAACATAGATTTTCTAAAAGAAATTTATACAATAAATAACATCTTATCATATGTATTATGTAGATTTGTACCGAATTCTTTAATATAATCACTTATCAATTTCATCCACAAAAGTTAGAAGAGTTAAATATTGTTTTCCACCTTAACGTAGATCAATAGAGGCCCTATTATTCTTGGGAAAAACGAGACATGTATACTAGACATAAAATATTGTTGGGCCCATGTTGTTGACTTTTCAGAACTCTTTTAAGATTACCGAGTCCGATGCGTAGGACGTTTTGGTTAATCTATAATAGACTAACAACAATGTGGATTTATGGTGCATGTAGTCTTCTAGTGAAGAGTAAACCAACATCACCTTCCACTTCACACACACAAAATATTAATTCATGGAGCCTCTATTTTCCTCTGTTCTTCACTTGATTGTAGCAAGTACAGTGTTTTTGTTTAACATCGCAGTCACTACAACTCCAGTGATCAAGATGTTAAACTCTGAAGAAAAGTCTGTGGTCTAAAGAGGGTGGTGGCCCTCAATATATATAAACACCTCTTTACCTCATTCCAATATCCGGACATTATTGCTAGTGTAAACGAAATTAACTTGCCTTCTTTCTTTGAAATTGGTGATCAGTTTCGAAAAATGAACTTTTCTCTCCTTCTGAATCATAAGTATCTTTTGATTCAGGAAAATAGACTCATAGGAACCATACCTTCTCAAATATGTGTACTTACATTGAGATACCTATCCTTGTAGGATAATTATCTATTAGGAAACATCTCTAGTTGTCTTGAAAACCTTTCTAAACTTAAAGCTCTTGATCTTTCCATAAATAACTTTAATGGTTCCTTTCCTTCGCAAATAGGATGTCTTAAAGACATCTCCATCTTGTACTTGGATAATAACAAGCTCATTGGCTCAATACCTCCTACTATAGGCTAATTGTCTCGATTGATTTGGCTCTAACTTTCCTCTAATTAACTAAGCGGTTTCATCCCTAGTTGTCTTGGAAATCTTTCTATGCTAGAAATTCATAATCTTTCCTTAAATGACCTCAATGGCTTTACTCCTTTATAGCTAGGGAGTCTCAAAAACCTCTCCACTCTATATTTGGATGGGAATAAGCTTATGGGTGCAATTCCATTTTCTATGGAATATAACAAATTTGTCATATATGAAAGTGGTTCAATCCCGCCACAAGTTAGTAACATAACCCATCTATATCGTATGAATTCTACTATAATATCA
Source organism: Lumnitzera littorea (assembly GCA_024138015.1). Classification (NCBI taxonomy): domain Eukaryota; kingdom Viridiplantae; phylum Streptophyta; class Magnoliopsida; order Myrtales; family Combretaceae; genus Lumnitzera; species Lumnitzera littorea. Next base: position 4,144,619 of record JAMXBB010000011.1, read on the forward strand.
CGATCCCTGAAACAATTTTCTTTCTGGCTCTATCCTAGATATTGATGTTGGTTACTTCTTAAACCTGTCCTATAATTTTTGTATCAAGTTAGATCCCATATTCTTCATACTACTGTTATCCTAAGAGTGTATTCATTGGAAATAAGGATCTTTTGTACACAACATCCCCTTCTAAAAGAAGCTACAGGATCTTGCACTATGAAGAAATAATCCTATTGATCTCATTTATAGTACTTCTTGGCATTTGACTTTATTGTTAAAAAGTGGTTAAGCCATCAAAATCAAATGAAAAGATTACACACAATGGAGATTTATTTCCATATTGATGTGCTTAGGAGCTCAGTAATTATTAAGACTTATTATAAAGGATGAATACCAAGTGGGTTCTTCGAAATATCTAAGAAAACGTAAATAGAGGGGTTAACAAACACAGTAACTTTTGTAAAGTTACTCGAAGGATATGACACACCTACGAATACAACATGACTCAATACTTCACTTGGTATGATGCATATGCTAACGTTGAGATTCACCTACCACTAATCTATAGCTACTCGATGAGATTATATAAGAATATAAGGAAAATTGTAGTCGGAGAGGGATATCTCACAATAACAAGTATATTCAACGACTTAAAGGAGTCTAATGATCGTCCGGTTACAATGAAAATGAACTATTTATAGTAAGTTCCTAAGGTAATATTACAAATAAGATAATTTACAAAAAGGATAAAGAATAAAAGATTCCTAATATGTATGTAAAGGGGGTAAATAAAACAAATGACGAAAAAGGAAATAGTAAAATGTTAGAAAAGGTGTTAGACAAGTGGTAGCTTATCAATGGGATTGTATAGAGAACAGGAGTAGAGGTGAAGTTATAATTTACTACTGCAAATGAACGAAAATTAGAATTGCTGTAGTGAATAAGGAATGTGGTTGTACAACATGCTGAAAGAGAGAGATGTGGTGAGTGAGTGCTTAGCTTCGGTAGGTCGGCCTCAGCACTCGTGAGTCCAGTAGATTAGGGAAATAACCTAAGAGTATGTTGCCTTAGCCTCAGCATTTGTCAGGTTGGTCTTGGATGGTGAGTGGTTGGTGGTGGTACAAGGATCAAAATAGAACAAAGTGTGCCTAAGCTGGTTCGTCAAGGAGTCCGTCCATTACTTTCCCGTATATTGTTCATCATCTTCAATAAGTTGATGGTAGAGAATTCTTCGGGTGAGGGATTGAAGACCACGGAGGTGTGCATAAGCAAGTGGATTAAAGGTCGGCAGCTCATTAGTTCCCTAAGTTTGGTGAAGGTTTGCCCTCAAATCTTGGTTTGCTTCTTCTTTAGGCACATAGGGCATCAAGTTAGTAATGTTGAAAGTAGGAGATACTCCATATCCTTTAGGCAATTTAAGCTCATATGTACCGTCATTGATACATGAAAGGATTTTAAAAGATCCATTCAACCTTGAGGACAATTTGTTCATTCGCTTCCTTAGGAAACACTCCTTGTTAAGGTAGATCCAAATAAGGTCCCTTAGGTTGTAAATGACTCGTATCCTTCCTTGGCTTCCCTATTCCTTCTATCGAGCCACAATCTTAGTCAGTTGTTTGGCAACCTTCTAATGCATCTTTTGGAATTACTCAACATGCTACAAGCCAGATCGACTTTCTCCTTAGGAGGTTAGGTTGATAACCATATCTAAGGGTAAGTTCGGGTTAAATCCATTGACTACCTTAAACGAGGACCTTCCTGTAGAGTTGTGAGTAGAGCAATTGTAAGGAAATTCACTGATGGATAGGCATAGATCCTAATCAAGTAGGTTCTTCCCAACAGCAATTCTAAGGAGGTTGCCAATTGTTTTATTCATAACTTCTGTCTAGCCATCTGTTTGTAGGTGGCATGAAGTACTGAACATGAGCTTAGTTTCAAGCTTCTTCTATAGGGTCCTCTAAAAGAAGCTTGTGAACTTCGAATTACGATTGGATACAATACTCCTAGTCATACGATCTCCTACAAAGAGAGGTTAGCAGCAAATAAAACATAATTGATTTTGTGGCAAAGAATGAAGTGGCTCATTTTGCTGAACTAATTGACCACCACCATAATAGAATCATGTCTCTTTAGTGTTCTGGGTAAACCGAGTATGAAATCCATGCTTAAATCGATCCATGGCCATTTGGGTATAGGTAAAGATGTGTACTCTCCATATGGCTCCTTTCTTCCTTTAGCAAGTTTACACACGTCGCATCTTTCAAGAACTCAACACACATCCTTCTTCATTCCAGGCCAATAGAAATGTTTTTTCAACAACTCAATCATTCTCTTCTCACCAAAGTGGTCAACTAAGCCCCTAACATTAGCTTCTCGAACAAGAAGTTCTTTAATTGTATCACTCGGCACACAAACTTACTTACCCTTCATTAGAAACCCTTAGCTCAAATAAAACCCATCCACTACTTTCACGTTGCACTTGGCTACTAGGGGCCCAAAATACGGATTATGCTCATATTGATAAGGTAAGGTGTTAAATCCAAGTATCCTAGCTTGTAAGGTTGTAATAAGAACATATCGATGAGAAAGCAATATTGGTACTCCCCTTCTTATACTTAATGGCGTAGCAAAAAGTTTTTAGGAACTCAACCCACTTAGCATAACATTGAGAAAGTTTGTGCTGCCCTCTAAGATGCTTGAGAGATTCATAGTTTGTATAGATGATGAATTCTCTTGATAGCAAGTAGTGTTGCCATTTCTAAAGTACTCGGACAAGGCCATAGAACTCCTTGTCATATGCTTAGTAATTTATAATAGCCCTTCAAAGCTTCTTGCTAAAGTAAGCAACTGGTTAGCGCTCTTACATCAGAGTAACTCTAATGGCAAGTCCAGATACATCACACTCTAGTTTGAAAACTTTCTCAAAGTTAAGTAGGATGAGTATTAGGGCAAAAGTTAACTTGGATTTGATTTCATCAAAATTCCTTTGAGCCTTCTCGGACCATTTGAATTCATAGTTTTTTTTTTTTTTTTTTTGTCAGCTTGGTCAGTAGAGTAGCTTAAGAGCTAAAGTTCTAAATGAACCTCCGATAAAACAAAGCTAAACCATGAAAACTCCTCACTTTGATAGCACTAATTGGCGTCAGCCATTCGAGGATAGCTTGGACCTTCTCATCATCAACTTTGATTCCTCCCTTGAAAACAACAGAGTGGAGGAATATAACCTCGCTTTGACAGAACATACATTTCTTTAAATTGCCGAATAGCTTCTCAATACGGAGGATATTAAACACAGAGCTTAAGTGCTTAACATGAGAAACGAGGTCGGCATTATGGACTAAAATATCATCAAAGTATACCACTACACATTTATTAATCAATGTCCTTAATATATGGTTCATGAGTCGCATAAAAGTACTTGATGCATTTGTCAAACCGAATGGCATCACCATCCACTTGAATAGACTATCCTTTATTAAGGTAGTATTCCATTCGTCTCCAAGTATCATTCGTATTTGATGATAGCCACTCTTTAAATCAATCCTTGAAAAGATACTGGCACTATGCAACTTATCCAACATATCATCTAGTCGTGAGATCTGAAATTGATATTTAATAGTAATTTTGTTGATTACTTAGCTATCAATGCACATTCTCCATAAGCCATCCTCCTTAGGTATCAGGACAGCTAGTAAGTCCAAGGGCTTCTACTCTTTCGAACATATCCATGGTCAATCAACTCACCAACTTGTTTCTTCATCTCGACAGCTTACTTAGGCTTAAGCCTGTAGGTAGGCCAGTTTGGTAGAACAGCTCCTGACTAAAAGTCAATATAATACTTTATACTTCTTATAGGAGGCAATACTTTTGGCATCTTGGTAGGGAACAGGTCGTCATACTCTTATAGTAATATCTGCACCTCGGTAGGTAAGCCTCCTACTTCTCTTAACTCTAGAAGCTTTCTTACTAATAAGAGCACATATTCTTCCATCTTAACATCCCCGGAAAACTGGGCTCGAGAAATCATTAGGGACCTCCTCTACAGTGATTAGGTGATCTCCTCCTATGACTCTTACACTTTTTTGGGGCTCATTAGGGTTAAGATAACCTTCTTTTGGTCCTTTTGGACTATATAGATGTTCCTATATCCATCATGTAACACTCTCAAATCAAAGAGCCAGGGTCGACTAAGTAAGATGTGTGAAGCACACATGGGTAGGATATTGCATATCACTTCATCCTTATATCTATCTCCAACGGTGATCGGTACTTTAACTTGTTCGGCAATGGATAAACCTCCAATTTCATTTAGCCAGTGGATCTTGTATGGCTTAGGGTGAAGGTAGGTCAGCAACTTCATGATCTTGACTACTCCCCACACTATAACATTGGTACAGCTTCCTATGTCAATGATTAGTACACAATTCTTGCCATTCATTCAGCAGTTTATATGGAAAAGGTTCTCTTTTTGCTTGTTCTTGTTAGATGTAAAGGTACTAAGAGTTTGTTGTACAATAAAACAATATTCAGCTCCTACTTCAAGTGGGGTCATGGCATCAGGATCTTCCTAAAACCCTTCCATCAGGTGTTCGACGTCCACTTCGTCCTCTCCTTCATTAGCACTCTCTACTTAGAAGTAGGGATTATCTTCTTTGATGGTTATAATATGTCAATTTAGACATTAGCTAGCCATGTGTCCATAGCTAAGATATTTGAAGCACTTGATCTCTTGGTTCTTCTTCCTAAAGCTCTAACCTTAGTCCTTCTTGACTTTTGTCTCCTCGACCATGCCCTTGCCTCGACCATCATTAGGTCGACTTAGCATCTGACCTCGGCAATCCATCTTGTAACTATTTTCAGCTCAGTCATTACCAGATCAGTTCGACATACCACTTCGAGTCGGCTGCTTGGCATCTGGCTAATCTAACTCTACTTTAGCCATTTGACTCTCTATGCTACTTAGATAGCCTCATCATAGGTCCCAAGCCTCTATAACTCCACTACATTACCAACTTCAGTTCTAAGCCTAGAGATGAACCATGTTATGGCTCGAGTCTTAGGTTTGTTGACATCACATTGGATCATCAAGAGCTAAAATTCTTGGGTGTACTCATCCACTAATTGGTTGCCTTATCTCAAGTCTTAGAGTCATCGGAAAGTGTTTTGTTCATAGTATTTTGGAATAAATCTGCTCTTCAGAACTCTCTTCATTTCATTCCATGTTCCAATTTCATGCCGGGTTCTCTAACGTATGTTCTACAACTTTCTCCACCATATTGCTGTATACCCCAAAAATTCCAACATAGCCATTCGAATATGAACAACATCTTCGTAATCATAAAAGTCAAACAACTTCTCAATCTTCTCCTCTTAGTCTAGGTAGTCATTCGCACTACCAAAGCCATTAAAGCTTGGAATCTACACCTTAAGATGTTCGGCTCCTCTGGGAGCCCTAAGCTTATATTCTTCTAACTCACCATACTACTCTTCCTCATCATACTCTTTAACCTCATCTAACTCTAGCCTCCTTCTCAAAACTCTGTTAGCATGTCAAGGTAAAGATGGGTTTACATTAGCAACTACAAGTGCTTAATTCTTGCCAATCTGTCTTCTCAACTTATCTCTCATTTCTCAGCCTTGTTCAACAATAACCCTTTCTTGTAGTTTAGTTTCTATTGCTCATTGTACAAAAATGGCTAGATTAGCCACGATAACAACAAGGTCTTGAATATGCTCATCAATAGTTCATGGGGTATGTTGGGTAACATAACCACAACCCTAAGCATCACTCTCAACATCATTAATCTCTTCTTAAACACTAGGATTCAACATTCTCAATACAAATCTCTGGGAAAGACTTTACTCATACAGGAAATCACCAAAAACTCAAGAAATATGACTCAAATAGCGACAATGAACTTGCTCTATTTTTTAAGTGGAAAACAGAGTATAATAAAACACATACTAGCAAGAACTACTTCAATGCAACTTTAGGTTGTGATCTTAAGCTCTAATACCAAGATTTATATAATGTGCTTAGAAGCTTAGTAATTACTAGGACTTATCGTAGAGGACAAGTACCAGGTAGATCCTTCGAGATATCGAAGAAAACGTAAATGGAGGGCTCAACAAACATAGTAGCTTTCATGAAGCTGCTCGAAGGACATGATACATCTATAAACACAACATGACTCAACACTTTGCTTGATATGATGCACAAGCTGATGTTGAGGTCTACTTACCACTAATCTCGAGCTACTTCACAAGATTAGATAAGGGCGTAAGGAAAACTACAATTAAAGGGGGATATCTCATAAGAAAAAGTATATTCAATGACTGAAAGGAATCTAATGATCGTTCAACTACAGTGGAAATGGACAATTTATAGTAAGTCATTGGGGAAACATTATAAATAAGGTAAATTAAAAAAAGGGTAAAAGATAAAAGATTCTTAATATGTACGTAAAGGGGTAAATGGGACAAATGATGAAAAAAGAAAATAGTACAATGTTAGAAAAGGTTTTAGATAGGTGCTAGCCTGTTAATAGGTTTATATGGAGAACCGGAGCTGGGTTGAAGTTGTAGTTTGCTACTACAAATGAATTGAAATTAGAATTGCCATGGTGAATAAGGAATGTAGCTGTACAACATGCTAAAAGAGAGGGATGTGGTGAGTGAGTGCTCAGCCTCAGTAGGTCGACCTAGGTACTCGTGAATCTAATAGGTTAAGGAAATAGGCTTAAAGTGTGATGACCTCGGCTTCAGCATTTGTCAGGTTAGCCCCAGATGGTAAGTGGTTGGCAGTACAAGGATCAGAATAGAGTAGAGTAATGGGAATCAGGCTACTGGACCTTTAACCCACAGCTGAGCCCTAGGACTAAAGGAACTGGTAAGACGAATCCTCTTGTTTCAACTGATTCATGCGGAGGCCGAATATCTCCTTGCCGACCCATTCTACCTACTAAGCCAAGTGACTACCTATTTCTCGTGTGTTGAGTGCTGAGAAATTGAAGGCCGAGATAATAGCCCATCTTCATTCTCACACATGCCTGGCCAATTACTTACTCGGCCTCGCCCCTATCGAGATGACGAGATGCTAAGAGTGAAAGTCTAAACTGACCAAGCTACCCTTACTCAGACAAGCAAGTTGTCTGTACTTTTTTGTTCACATCCTCCAACGACATCACCAATATAGTGTTATTACGTGTACAGTATCATATGTAGAATTCATTACACTAATGATTACTTTCTTTGTATATTCATTTTACCCTTTTATATCTTGTACATTACTACCTTATGAAGTACCCTTTTGTCTTTTCCTTTTTAGGCAAGTTGCCCTAACTTATGGGTATAAATACCCTTGTAATTGTAGTTGCAAGGACATAGATATACAAAGATTACCATTAATGCACTTATGTGTTTTCTTTCCTTACGTAAATACTTTGTTTACTCTCGGCATCACTCTTATCCTAACCCTTGAGCAAGGTTAGGTGGCGAATAACTTCACCGAACCAATTTGTACATGATATCGAATTGTGCCATAAGTCATTGAAAGTTCCATTAGTACGTCATATCCTTTGGAGCTGTTCGTGAGTTTTGCTTACTATTCATTTGTCATTCATTCCTTTTGTACTTTCCCGCATTAACTCTTTCGAGCTTTTTACAAGCTCGGATCCATCCAGCGACCGGCCTTGTCTGTTCTTAGTCACGGTTCGCACTATCTTTATATCAGAGCGGAGGTTTTGTTTAAGTTGTTGGTTCTTCTAAAGTTCTGTTCATACTTTGTTTTGTATGTGTGAAACATAGCAAGCAATTATGTTCATCTTTATGAGTTTGCTAGTTATTGATTTTCTATTTGGTGAGAGTGTTTATTTGAACTTTGAATCGATAAAGAAAATGACGAATCTAAGTGTGAATGTTGGTGCTGGAGATGACAACAGTAGAGTTGTCTACCATAGACGATAGTCACAAGAGATACCAAGAAGTACTAACGAAAGACTTGATGAGGTGGTTAACCTCCTAATAGATTTGACTTAAGCAGTTCATGAGTTAGCTTGCCAACCCATTAAGGCTACGCAAAATAGTCCACAGGCTACTCAACCTGCTAAAGGTCAAAACCCAGCTTAACCAATTCCAGGTGGAGGAGTAGGTGGACGAGTAAGATGAAGAATAGACCTGAGAGAGCTTGGTGAAGAGGACGAGGAAAAGTATTTCAAAAAAGAGCACATATGAGTCCCTAAATCATCTAACCATGTGAAGCTTCGGATTCTGAGTTTCAATAGATCTAAGAATGCTGATGAATATCTAGAGTAGGAAGAGAAGGTGGAACGTGTGCTTGATTATTATCTGTACGAAGATTATGAGAAAGTGAGAACTATTGTTGTTGAGTTTTTTGGATATACCGCCATGTAATGGAAGAATTTTTAGATGATGAGGAGACGAAAAAGCTATCAAGAGATTAATACTTGGCCTAATATGAAGAGAATACTCAAAAACAGATTCGTGCTGAAAAATTATCTTCAAGATACTTTCACTCGGCTTCAAGAGCTGAGGTAAGGAGGCTAGATTGTTGACGAATATGTTCAAGAATTTCAAATGCTTATGATTTGTTGCGAAATGGAGGAACTACTAGCTCGAACAGTCTCAAGATTCACCATTGGGTTGAGAAGTAATATTCGAGACATTATGGAGCTCCAACGCTTTACTACAATGGATTAAGCCATCAGAATAGCCCAGCGAGTAGAAAGGCAAAGGAGGAGCTGAATATAGACGAGGATGTCATCTAGCTGATCCAAACAAGCAAGTCACCGAGCTTAGTTGAATACCGAACTAAGCTAAAAGATGGATGTCCGAGTCGAACTAAAGGGCCGACTTAATACTAAAGTGTTGATTCAAACCTATGAGAAGGGGTAAGGGTCTGGTAGGAAGACGAGTCAGATCAAGTGCTTCAAGTACCAAAGGTTTGAACACATGGCTACTCAGTGCCCGAACCGATGGACAATGGTCATCAAAGGAGACATCTCGAAGCTAGAAGTAGACAGCATTGATGAGGAACTTGAAGAAGAGGAGGTCTTTGCTGAGAAAGAACTAATTAAAGAAGACGTGTTTGTTGAGGACTTAGACCAGTTACTCATGGTTATCCAACGTACTATGAACATGAAACCTTCATGAGAGGAGGAGCAGAGAGAGAATTTGTTTCATACCACATGTAAGGTGAATGATCAAGTGTGTGCCCTTATTATGGACAGTGGAAGTTGCACCAATGTGGCATCGACCAATCTTATCTCAAAGTTAAAGTTGATGACTGTTGTACATCCGAAGCAGTACAAGTTGCACTAGTTAAGTGAGAAAGGAACACTACATGTCATTCGGCAAATACTACTGCTGATCACTATAGGGAATTACTCTGACTAGATTCTCTACAACGTACTACCTATGTGTGCTTCCCATGTGTTGCTTAATAAACTGTGGTTGTTTGATTGGAGAGTTATCCATCATGGCTACAAGAACACGTATATGTTTGAAAAGGATGATCTAAAGATAACACTGAACCCAATGTCACCGAAAGAGGTTAATAAATTGTAAAAAAAACTTGCTCATGAATCGAAGAAAGCTCTGATGATGAGTAGATTTGAGCTCCGAGAAGCCATCAATGCTAACGAGCTAACCTTCTTGTTGGTTAGGTGACTATTAGAAATGAAGTATTAAGGTGAACTACCCTAGGAAATCAAGAAGTTGTTAGACGAGTATACTGACCTATTCCCAGAATAGTTACTTAAGGGTTGCCCTTAACTCAACACATCCTTAACTCAACGCATAGAGCACTGCATTGACTTAGTACCCAGCGTCGTGCCTCTAAATAAGCCAGCTTATTAGATAAACCCTAAACAGACTTCTGAGCTCCAACGATAAGTCAATGAGTTACTGGAAAGAGTCTATGTTAGAGAAAGTCTCAGCCCTTACGTTGTGCTGGCGTTTCTAGTGTCGAAGAAGGATGGAACCTAGTAGATATGTATAGACAGTCGAGTCATGAATAAGATCATGATCAAATACAGGTACCTAATCCCGAGGCTAGAGGACATGTTGGATGAACTAAGTGGAGACAAGATTTTTAATAAGATTAATCTTAAATCTAGCTATCATCAAATTCGCATGAGGCCAGGTGTTAAGTGGAAAATAGTGTTCAAGACTCGACGTGGGTTATACGAATGGATGGTCATACCCTTTGGCTTGTTGAATGCTCTGAGCACTTTCATGGGACTAATGAACCATGTGCTGAGACATCTCATAAGGAAGTATGTTGTGGTGTATTTTGACGACATCTTGGTCTACAGTCCCAACATACTGAGTCATTGTAAACACTTGCATACTATTATGGATATTTTTCATGCTGAAAGACTATTCGGCAATCAATGTTACTTTTGCTAGGAAAAAGTGGTATTCTTGGGTTATGTAATTAATGGAGGAGGCTTGTGAGTGTATGATCAGAAGATTCGAGCAATTGTCGATTGGCCGACTCCTATTACTTATGCCGACGTAAGAAGTTTCCATGGACTGGTTTCATTCTATAGGAAATTCATCAAGAATTTCAGTACCCTTGCTGTGCTACTTACTAAGTTAACAAAGAAAAATATTGACTTTCGATGGAGGGAAAGGGAAGAGAGGAGCTTTGCCGAGATAAAAGAGAGGTTGACCTCTACCTCGATGTTAGTTTTGCTTGACTTCGAGAAAGTATTTGAGCTGGATTGTAACGCATCAGGCGTTAGAATAAGCGTTGCCCTGATGCAGGAAGGCCGACTAATTGCCTTCCACAATGAGAAGCTCAGAGGACCACAGTTGAATTATTCCATATATGACAAAGAACTCTTGGCACTGATTCGAGCACTGCAAGTATGGTAGCACTATTTACTGCCAAGAGAATTTGTTATATATACTAACCATGAGTCACTGAGGTACTTCTGAAGTCAGACCAAGTTATCAAAGCGGCAGGCAAGATGGGTTGAATTCCTCGAGGCATTCAATTTTATAATAAAATATAAGCAAAGAAAGAGCAATGTCGTTGTAGATGCTCTTTCAAGAAGATATGCGCTTTTATCTGAACTGTAGACCAGACTGTTTAGGTTTGCAAGTGTTAAAGAACAGTATTATAAGAATCCACACTTTGGACCCATAATCATGTGATGTGTTGATGGAAGAACTGTTGATGAGTATTATATGGAGGATGGTTACTTGTTCTGAGGTAGAAAATTATGCATGTCGACCTGTTCATTGTAGGAATTGTTGATTAAGGAAGCCCACAGTAAAGGACTCTTTGAACATTTTAGAGAAAGAAGGACTTATGAACTACTGAATGGTCGATTCTTTTGGCTAAGAATGAGAAGAGATATGTACCGAGTTGTCAAGAGTTGTGCTGTATGTAAGAGGGCTAAGTGCCGAGCCGAGCTAAGCAAGGAAAAGCAATGCCTTTACCTATCCCGACGAAGCCATAGACTAAATTAAGCATAGACTTTGTTCTCAGACTACTACGAACTACTCGAGGCAAAGATTCTATAATGGTCCTCGTGGATCGGTTCAGCAAAATGCTACACTTCATGCCTTGCTCCAAAACTAACAATGCTTCAACTGTTGCTTCTCTTTTCTTACAGAAAATTGTATAGATACATGATGATGTGCCGAGAAGTATAGTCTTTGATAGAGACACGAAGTTCTTGAGCTATTTCTGGAAGACCTTATAGTATCGGATGGGGACTAAACTACTATTCAGTATTTCCTATCACCCCTAAACTAACGGACAAACAAAGGTGGTCAATCACACTTTGAGATCATTGCTCCAAGCTATAGTGAGCATGAACTTGGATAATTGGGACATTTACTTACCAATGGTCAAGTTCGCTTATAATTGAACGATGCATGACATCACTAAGTAGACTCCCTTTGAGGTGGTCTATGGTTTCAATCTCAAGTTACTCCTTGACTATACCCCTGTACCTGCACCCACGTAAGAAGACCCTGACACCTCGGCTAAAGCACAATCCCTCCAACACATCTATAATAGCGTCACTTAGCGCATCGACCAAGTTACTAGAAGAATGCAAGAGAATACCAAGGGTAAGATGGCTAAACAATTCCAGTCAAGAGACTTAGTATAGCTGCACCTCAATAAGGAACGGTTCCTGAACAAGAGGAGGAATAAATTATCTACACAAGATGAAGGACCTTTCAGAATCCTCTAGAAGATCAATGACAATGCCTACAGATTAGATTTGCCTAAGGACTATAGGGTTTCTAATGCCTTCAACGTTGCCAACATCAATTCATATCAGCATGACGGAGAGCTTATTGAAGACTATTTAGATTTGATCCCAAATCCAAAACAACCCGGAGGGAATTATGGGAATTAGGTCATCAAACCTCTAACCCACAGTTAAGCCTAAGGACTAGAGGGACTGGCAAGATGAATCTTTCTATTCCAACCGACTCATATAGAGGCTAAGTATCTCCTTGTCGACCTATTCTGCTTACCTAGCTAAGTGACTACTTATTTCTCACATGTTGAGTGCCAAGAAATTGAAGACCAAGATAATAGCCCATCTTCATTTTCACACATGCTTGGTTAATTACTTACTCGGCTTCGCCCCTGTCGAAATGCCGAGAGAGAGAATCCGAATTGACCAAGCCACCTTTACTCGGACAAGCAAGTTATCCATACTTTTTTGTCCACATCCTCCAACAACATCATGGCATGTACAGTATCATGTATAGAATCCGTTACACCAATTATTGCTTTCCTTATATATTCATTTTTACCCCTTTGTATCTTATACATTATTACCTTAAGAAGTATCCTTTCGTCTTTTCCTTTTTGGGCAAGTTGCCCTAACTTATGGGTATAAATACCTTTGTAATTGTTGCTATAAGGACATAGATATATAAAGATTACCATTAATGTACTTGTGTGTTTTCCTTCCTTATGTAAACATTCTGTTTACTTTTAGCATTACTCTTATCCTAACCCTTAAGTAAAGTTAGGTGGCAAGTAACCTCATTGGACTAATTCATACGTCATATCGAATTTTTCCATAAGTCATCAAAAGTTCCATTGGTACGTCATATCCTCTAGAGTTATTTGTGGGTTTTGCTTCCTATTTATTTGTCATTCATTCCTTTCACATTTTCCCCTATTAACTCTTTCGAGCTTTCTGTAAGCTCGAATCCATCCAGCGATCGAACTTATCCATTATTGGTCACGGTTCTTACCATAGAGTATGTCTAAGCTGGTTCCTCTAAGAGTTCATCCATTGCTCACCCGTATATTATTTCTTGTCCTCTATAGGTTAATGATAGAGAATTCTTCGGGTGAGAGACTGAAGACCACGGGGGCATGCTTGAGTAATAGGCTAAAGGTTGGCATCTCATCACACGTATAATTATGATGGAAGGATTGCATTTGAGGAAATCATTAAAGCAACAGAAGACTTCTTGATAAGAGCCAAGCCACTAGACCTTTGTCTTAAGCTCAAGCTTGAGGGCTTGAGAGCATGGCCAAGTGCATTCTTTTGTTCTAACCTATGCCTAAAAAGTTCGAGATGCTCCAAATTATCGACCTACTAACATGTCTGAGCTAAACTCTCTTGTGTTTATCAATTGTCTATAAATATCTACTTGAAGAGCACTCAAACAACAGCTTAGCTCACCCAACCATCAGCTTGCACGATCTACTTTGGAGCTACCCAAATCATACCTAAGTTGAACTCTCCCCTGAAGGATCTACAACTCAACTTAGCATCAGAGAGCCTTACCATACTTTTGTTTGCTTTTGCTTAGAACTTGCCACTAGTTGCTAACTACGTCTCAAATCACCTACATGAAGGAACTCACTACCAAACTCTCTTCTTTTCTTGATTTTTCATTGATAACCTTCTATATTCCTTATACTTTACTTATTTTTTACATTACCTTTTTTAGTCTTTTCCAATTACAGTAGTTTGCCCTAAAATTTGGGGTATAAATACCCTTTATCTATTATAGTCGCAATAAGTGAATTAGATGGAATATATTGCATTTTTCTTTTGTGAGCTATTGTGCTTAGTTCCTCTTAACGCTTATCCTAACCTTTAAGTATGGCTAGGTGAGCGAGTGACATCACCGAGCTACTTGTGTGTCATATCGAGCTAGTTCATGAGTCTTCGAAGGTTTTTTAGTTTATCATGTCCTTAGAATCATTCGTAGGAAACTGCTTGTTTTCTTTTGTCACAAGCATTTGTTACGCTTCATTTCAAGCTTTCAGTAAGTTTAGACCCACCATTGATATGGCCAACCTTGTTTGTTCTTAGTGCAGCTTATCACTTCTACCTTAAGTATTGTATTGGAATAAAAGAATATGGAAGCATAGAGTAAAGTTGCTTAATGGGAAGGTTTTGCCTTAAAGAAGCTTTATTGTCTAGAAGTTGAAGAGCCAATTTTTTATAGGAGCTTTAGGAATGAAGTGGAACTCTTAACAAAGATTAGACATAAAAACATCATTAAGTTATATGGCTTTTACATACACGAAAGGTCTATATTTTTTGTCTAGCATATGGAGAGAGGTATTTTGTTTTATACCTCTAGAAATGATGCTAAAACATTATAATTGAACTAGAATAATAGACTTAACATTGTTAAACATATAGCACATGCCATGTCTTATTTGCATCACTATTGCTCTCCATCCATTACCCATTAAGACTTATCAACCAATAATATCTTGCTTAGAATAATGAAATGCAAGCATTTGTGTCAAATTTCGGCATAACAATATTTCTTAATGCAACTTTGCCTAACTCTTCAGCAATTTTAGGTACTTTTGGATATGTTGCCCTAGGTAAATTAACTATACCATTCCTTAGCACCTAAGTTATCATATTATCAAGCTCATGAATAGTGACACCACATAAGTCTAATATATTTTTTTAAGGGAAACATATCCATAGTTATCTAAACCTCGATCTTACTCCTGTAACTCTATAATTTCATGATTTTATGATATATTTCCTAGTTTAAACCGAAAAAAAAAAATCCCTTTTCATGCAAAAGCTTTCCAAAATAGTAAGTCAAAGCTTTTAAATAGATAGAATCGCAATTCTAGGATCAATTAGATATATCTACAAATTGGGTCTAACCTGTCATTTTAGTTGGGCTTCTACAAGCCCATCAAACAATTTTTAACCTCCTTTACTTCTCTTTTTCTTCTCAAATAATTGAAATGCAAATCATGATTCTTACTTTTTTTTAACCCCTTAAATCCACATACTTTCTTCTCTTTTTCTATACTTTTTACTTCGATTCTAAGTTCTCTCTTGAGTCTCATCAATCTCTTTTACCTTTCTAAACCATAACCAATTAAAGGGCTCATAGTTGCAAGGCTATAAGCTTCCCTAGCTTTTTCATTAGGTTCAAGGATAACTATGGTTATAACGAGTCAAGTCGAAATGATACAATACTGAACTTAATCTTGAGTTAAACTTAAAATTTGAAAGCTTAATCTTGGATCAAGTTCCATCAAGCTTAAAATTCGAGTTTGAACTCTACTCAAAGTGGTAATTAACCAGTTCAAGCTCAACTCCATAAAACTTGTTTAAGCTCTATTTAGCTAAAAAAACATTTTATTAATTATAATAATTTTGTTATCTAAATTTGATTTGTGACTGATATTTATACTCAATTCGTACTTGATTAAGCTTAGGAGTTAGTCAAGTTAAAAATTATGAAGCTCAAGCTCTATAGAATTAATTATTCAGGTAGCTTGAGCTCAAGCTTAATCCAACTTATTTGGGGTCAAACTTGAGTAAATGCCAAAAGTCGATCTTAAGTAGCTTGCATATAGTTTGACTTGTTTACACTCCTATATTCATCCTACTAAAGTTAAATTTTTAGAGGAACCACATTTTGTAGTTAGTTTATCAAAAGAATGCATTTTTAACCATCATTCAGTATAGCAATTTTGCTCTATGGGAGGCTTAAAATTATGCATATAAGACTATGGTTTAAGGAGAAAATTACCATACTTTAGACTTTGGAACTTGATGATTATAATGTTGATTGGAGAATTAGTGATAGTTTTGATCATAATAAGATAGCCGATAATTTGTTTTAGTTTTATATTCATATTATAATGATTTTATGTTGCAAGTTTTACATAACCACTATTATTTATATTGTAGTTTTATAGATTTAGAAAATGGTTTATGCTTGATTAATTGCATTGAATTTATATTAGGATAAAAATTTATGACTTTAATTCCATCGTTTGCTTTTGAGCTCTTTTTTTCTTTTTACTAGTTCAAGCATATTTATGGTTTTTGAAAGTTTGTTTATAAAGGTTATAGAAACTTACAATTTTATGACTCGATTTGATGATTCAATTTCATAGATTCTTTAGCGATTTTAGATATAATCTCAAATTTGACAACCGTGACCATATTGATTGCTCATCTTAGGTATGTCTAAATCAAAATTTGAAATATATAAGTATTTGTAGCCTTTTATAGCAACTTTCTTAGCATGGTCGATTAGGTATTGAGTTCCCATATACCCTTATCTATCACTTTTTAATTGAAATAAGAGCCATCCATAGCTTAATTTAATATGCTACCTAACCAAACTGTTTTACTATTAACTAAATCTTGATGATAGAATTAGAATTTATTTGCATGATAGCAAGTTTTAAAAAAAATAAATTGACATTTTGAGTTTGCATTTGGGGGGGGGGGGGGGTGGTAGCGTGACAAGGTGGTGGGTAGGTGTATTAATTTCATTCATAATTCACTTAATGACTAATGGTCATACTAAATTTCTTTTCCTATAAAAAGACATCTAACTAAATGAAAATGCTGAAAAGAAGATTTGCACAAAATTGATATTTCAAGCAATTAATTTTATTTTTTAATTTTGCAGAACTTGCTTATATGATGATCTTAAATGAAAAATATGATGTTTACAGCTATGGGATGGTAGCTAAGAAGTGGTAATGGGAAAACATCCAAAAGAAATCATTTCTAAAACGTAAGCATCATCGATTGAACATGTTATATTATAAAAAATATTAGATCCTTCGGTAACCTTGCCCTTGTGATGGCTCATTAATTGCAGGAATTCTCCAGGTGGTATTATATACACTTGCATGTTTATCTCCTATACTAAAGTCATGGCCATCAATGAAATACATTTGATAATCATAAGAATAGACACAATTCAGTTTGTTTTGGTTTTCCCTTCAAACCAAACCAAACAACAAAATTACGGTTTGGTTTTTTCATGACTTTAAATCAAATTGTATGGTTTGGATTAGGAATTTTCTTTAAAATAAAATTTCGATTTGGTTTATGGATAAAACCATATTTTATAATCTAGGAAAATGTATTCATGTTATATGTAATCTTGTATGAATATTATTAATTCATTTAATAACAATGAGTGGTGATATTGTATTAGAAATTGATAAAGTCAATATTCATCCTATTAAGAAATTAGAAATGTCTGATAGTAGCTAATTTTATTGATAAAAATAACATATAGTGTAAACTTTGAATTAACCTATAAATAAAATTTATAATTTATGGTAATGAAAGTTCAATACATATGCATTTTAGTAAATGTAAATTAAAAGTTCTTTTAAATTCCATTTTATAATAAAAAAAAATTCTTTAGTTGTAAGTAAAATATTACTATTTTTTTACAAAATGATTTAATTTAGTTTTATGGATTGGTTCAATTTATCCTTCCAAACCAAACCATAAATTAATAGTTTGGTTTTGTTTGAAAAATTTTTGAACCAAATTGCAATAAAAACCACATTTTCAGTATGGTTTGGTTTAGTCTGTAGATTGGTTCTTCTTTTTTTTTTTTTTCTGCCTACTCCTAAATAATCATTTCTTAATAAGAAGACTCTGAACTTTAGCAATCCTTTTCATGATTTCACTCTAGGCTAACTTCGGTATAGTTATGCAAACTCACAACACAATGCTCTATTATACTCTTGATTATATATGCAATAGGTGGGAGATCAATGGTGTAATTACTATACTAATTTCTGCAAAATTTGCTATCCAATTATTTAGTTCAATTTGGTATGCCCTTAAATTTTCTACTCTCTTTATCATTATTTTATTATGTTGGTGCAAAAAGCAAAGGAGAAAAAAAAAAGAGAAAAAGAAAAGAAAAATCCAACTAAATCATAATTTATCCATTCTAGCTAATAATACAATAAGTTATTCTAATTAGATAGTACATCATATTTTAGGTCTAATAAGACAATCCAAAAAAGGGCCAAATTAATTTATTTAGAATAAAATAAAAGTTTTTGAAAAAACCTTTACATTCAATAAACTTAACAATTGATGTATTAGCTAAGTAAAATGGGCAAATCTAATTGTTAAAAAAAAAAAAAAAAATAGAGGCGACAAACTATTGGCTTCGCCTTAATATACTCTACCAACTTACCATTAGACTCTACCTATCAAATTGGTTTCTCCTATACTCTAAGTAAAAACACTTGCAAAGTCATAATCATTAAAAAAGAAAACTAATTATCTTGTTCAAGACCTAACTCCATAATGTTAGCTATATTTGGATAAACGACACATTTATATAGAGATAATACAAAGGGAATGGGATAGCTATTTCTCTTGATAAAAGTATATTTTTCATGTTTTAAAGTGCAAATTAAGATAGAATTATTATTGATTTTATAGAAATTATTAAGAAATAATACTTAATTATTTCATTTGAACATTTCAAGAATTAAAGGATTCAAGAGTGGAATTATAGACAATTTAGAGGAATTTTAAGTAAAGGAACGAAGTTCGATTCAATATGTGTAAGTTGGAAATGAAGGTAGCCGGCCTACAACTTACACTAGTGGTCTTTGAAGTTAACGCCGCCGGCCTTGCACTAACACTATCGACCTTCTTGAGAAAAGAACTTCACGCGAGTCAATCCTAATTTTTCTTATAAATAGTTTATGTTTCATCGTTGGAGAGACTTTTAACACATACTTTCCTTAGACTTAAAGAGCTATAAAAGAGTCTTTAAATAATTCTTGAAGAATTCTTTAGGAGAATCACTTGGATCATTGAGAAGAATTTACTTTTGCTGAAGAGACCAATTTAAAATTGCCATTGAAGATTATCTTTTTTAATATAGAATTGGTTACATCTATTTCAATTATTCTTATGCTTTCGATTATGAATTTCCTTGCAATTTCAATTAGTATTTGTGCTTTCATTTCTAAATCCATGGCTGATTAAATTTAGTTGTGGGAATTAATGAAACCCTAGATAGCTAAGATGATGATTGTGTTTATGTTATAGGATTAAGAGATATATGGATGATTTATGATCGCAATTTCTATTATTTTGTTTATAATTGTTTAATCGATTATAATTGTTAGAAACCCTAATGATACAAGAGTTGATATAGGGTTTATTAGAAATTCTTAGTTAATTTGATTAATTAATCTAGAAGCAAAGTTAATTGAATTAATTATAAATTATTTAAAGATTAATGCGATGTTCGGCGATTGATTATTCACTAAAACATTAGGGATAATTGATTTAGGGCATTAGAAAATCATAGTATCGGGAGATATATGATTATAATTTAGAGTCCACTATTAATTGGAAAATGCGAAAGTTGACTAATTAATTAGGAGTTAAATCCTTAAGTTTTAAGGCATAATAATTTCACTTGAATGACCATATAGCTATTAATCTATATAACATAATAACAATTTGATTGGCGTAATCTAAGGTGGATTTTGTTTTCCCATAATTCTCAATTGATTGCTTAATTTTAGACTTTTCATAATTATTTACTTTTCAATAGTTTTAGAGTAATTATTAGATTAATTAATTTAATTTTGATTACCTGAATATTGATAAGAACTAGCATATGATTAGTAATTTCTTAGTCCTCGAGGGATCGACAACCTTACTTTCTCTATATTATTTGATTTTGACCTAGTATACTTACTGAAGTATTCATGATTTATTTATATATATGTATTTTTAAGCGAATCAAGTTTTTGTCAATTTTTTATTACCTTATTTATTTGAAAACTGTGTAGGAAATTTTAATTTATAAGGAATTTTTTATTTTTACTTCATTATAAATAGTTGTTACTTAAGAAAAACGAAAATTTTTAGTTTAAATAATGTTATCGTTGTATCCTTATCAATAATGTAATTGAATAACTTTTAGGAGAAATTGCATAAAACTCTCATAAACTTTGACTTAGGTGCGGATTGCTCTCGTAAACTTTCAAAGCGTGGTTTTTTATCTCTAAACTTTCATAAATTGGCAAATAACCTAATAAGAAATAATCTCTTAAACTTTGATTTTGGTGTATAAACACCCCCTACACCATATGGTGTTTGTTAGAATATTACTGTATTATGTATTGTAATTTTATTTATTTCCAGTTGTAATTACTTTTCTTTTTCCAGCTGTACATACAAGATTTGCTAGTTAGTTATTTTGCTTAGCTATAGGATTTGTTAGTCAATTAGTTTGTTAGACTAGGCAATATAAAGTTTCTTGTTACAGTAGTAGAAGTTAGTTTTTGGAGTCATTCTCATATTACACTAGATTCTTCTCCAGTTTTCTTTTCATTCCTCTTCTTAGCCACTCGATGCATCATTTGGCTAAGTTGATAAACAAACAGGTTGCTATAATTCACACATGGTATCAAAACAGTATCTTCCAAGGATTACGATCCTAATCTTCCAATAAATATTCTCATCCATTTTGGTTGTAGTCATCTATCTGATTATGAATCAACAATTGGAGTTAATTGTCAACGGTCCTTATTACATATCTAGTTTTGATAGTCTTAGCATGTGCACAGGAAATATCTTGTTTAATGGCACAAATTATCTCTCTTGAAGTAAGTCTGTAAAGATAAGGCTAGGTGCTAAAGTCAAAATTGGTTTTATTGATGGATCGATTCATAAGCCTGAAGAGAATGCTATAGATCTTGTCAAATGGAACCATTGTGATTACATAGTTAGATCATGGATTCTTAGTTCCCTGGTTAGTAAGATGTCTCAAAACTTCTTATAAATTACATCTGTGTATGAATTGTGGTAAGAAGTTAAATAACAATACGGATTGGCAAGTAGTCCTTTAATTCTCCAGATTTGGCATGAAATAGTGAATTTACGTTAAAATAATCAGTCAGTTAATGTCTATTTTTACAAGAACTACATTATTTTCCCATATGTGAATGCGGTAGAATGCAATACTACACTTATGCATTGAAGGAGAAGGTAGTAGAGTTTGAATCACAGAATAGGTTTTTATAATTCATGATGGGACTTAATGAAGCCTATGAAGGAATTAGAAATCAAATTCTTTCTACAGAACCACTACCTTCAGTTAAATAAGCTTACTATTTGGTTCAACAATTAGAGAAGAAACGACAAGTTTCTGGCATTGTCAGTGTAAACCCTAAATATAAACCTTATAACTGTAAAATCAAACTTAGTACACAAAGTTTAGAGTAATCGAGTAAGGGATCCAATCGATCATAAATTATAAAATAAAATTAGAAATATTAATAAAAGTGATCCTGCAGGTTTTTAAGAAAATAAGAGAATATAAGATTTTTAAATTTTAAGTATATTACTCATTATTTATCGGAAATGCATAAAATGGATAAAATGCATTTCAATAACTAACGAATCACTAGAGATAAATTATATGCACATTAAAAAATCATAAAATAACTTAAATAATATTTAAGAGTATTCACTTATACTCCACATGTATTTACGAATCGGTAGAAATACGTAAAATTACCTAAATTGCCCGAAATTTGCTAAATAAATAAAGAAAAATTTGAAAAAAAAATCAAGGAAGTGAGAAAAATCTAGAGCAAGGTCATAGCAGTAGGGGGAAAGAAGAAACAAATTTGACCAATTAAAATTAAACATTTGAAAATGCCAAAAGAAGGAATTATGGGCCTTGTCTTGTCCAATTAATGTATAAGAATTGCTTTATAGCTTTATAAATAGGAAAAAAAATTACAAGAGCTCATTTGGTCTATTTGGAGTTGTAAAAAATTGGAGAGCATCGAAATTTAGAAGAAAATTAGGGTTTTACAAAAAATTACACAAATTTGTGCAATTAGACCAAACCCACGAATCACCACTACTTGGAATAAAATCACCACCACCACCCCACTCCAAAACCCATGCCTAGATTGGCCAACAAATACTAAACCAACACTGGTGGTTGGAAGCCTAAGAAACTAGTGAGTCCAATTTTCTAGCCAATTTTTCAAAAATCATTAATATATTCCAGAAAATTATGAATTTTGTTACTATGATCTTTTATTGTATGTAGGTTTAGGGGAAAATAATGATTAAGTTTAATTACATTTGTAAAATAGGGTACTTAAGAAATCGAGCGAAACTGAATAAAATTGAGCATGTTTTTAGTTAGACATAAATAGGTTTAGGAGTGTAATTTTGAGCTTAATTTTTTTTCTATAGACTACTTAAGTAATATTGAATAATACTACAAAGCCCTTTTTCAAAAATTAATTTTTGAAAATTTTAAGTAATTTTTAGCCCTAAAATGATGAGAAAAATGAGTAAATTTGTACTAATTAAGTAATTAAATGACTAATTACTAGTTTAGAGGGTAATTAAATGTTTAGGGGTGTTTATTTCTAACGTGGTGACATAATTATAGCACTTAGAGTATTAAATGCAATTATCATAGGAGTTATGTAATAAATATGGATTATTTGACAATATGTACAATTGGAATTATGATAATTATAAAATATTGGGTTAAATTGGAAAATATAATGATAATATTAATACATATTTAATCTGGTATAAAACTTAATTTTAGATAATTAAACAAAAAATATAAAATTTTCTCACATCGGGAGTAAACTTGGTACACTAATCAGGATTAGAGTGTACCGAGTAGGTTATAATACTGAATTAAAACCTAGCATGATATTAAGATACTCGAGCTTGATGTGATTAATTTCACATTAGGATTTGAAACGTATTTAGGATTTACTCATAGTTGGAACCGATTTACAGCTTAAACCGGAATCAAATTTGAAAACCGAACCCCAAACTAACTTAGAATGAATTGTTAGTAAATAATAGGTATATAAGGAGAATTAAGTTATATCAAAACCTAGAATATGTATCATTAAAGCACAAATGCTAAAAAGTGTATTTATATTATAGGATATACGGAAGCGAGTCAACCTGCAATTGATTGAGTGAGCGACCGAGGATTTCAGGTAAGTTAGGTTTAATACTTCATTGTATCTTGGAGTACTATTTTAGAATACTCGGAGACTTAGGATTGTATATGATTGTAATTGTAACTAGTTTTATGCATGTGCTTATGTATTTGATTTCGTGCTGAAATCTATGTTTTGTTTGCTAACTATTATGATTAGATTGGTGTGGAATTGTCTGAACACCATAAATCAAACCTAATCCTAATTAACTTAAATTCCCTAATTTGATACGTATTACAACTCATTAAGGGATCATTAGGATTATCCAACCAAACACTATCACCTTTGGAAAAGATAACGTTGGATAGCATAATGGTCTTTCCCTTAACCTTAGTCAAACTAAGTAACAGGAGATAAGGTCTTAGTGAGGATAAGGGCATTGGTTCGAAAGATAGCCTTAAGGGAAGTGGTGTCTCCATTGTACAAACATGGGTTTAGTTGTAAGCTACTACATTAATGGAAACTCTTCAACCCGAATTAGAGCGAGTGAAAATACTTTGATTTCACAACGGATCGAACTACGTTATGTGATGATAGTTCCTTATTGCATTTCATGTAAATAATTGCTTGATAACCCTGATTGTGCTTGTATACATTCATAAGTCTCCGATTCAACTTACTAAGCTCTAGTTGCTCATACCCATATAGACTCTTTTGCAGGTTCTGACTTTTAATTTGCTATGTCGCGTTACAACTATTTAAGGTTGGTTCTCTTTTGAAGCTATGGGGAGTAAAGATCAACTAGCCCAATGATCAAGCTTTGTAGTCTTATTAGTATCTCTAGGATTAAGGATTGATATTGATATGTAAGTTAGCAAAATTGTTCTATTATGTAGAATCTCTCAAGAATTCTACAAGAGTATGAATGTAAATATATCGATATGACTTAAGGTTTTAACTTTTTTAATAAATTTTAGTCTAAATCTTAATTGAATTGTTTACTTCAAAAAGAGGAATCGTGGATGCCTTGTGTAGATTATATGTATGATAGGCACTGTAAGGTCAATTCTTATCATAGGTTAGTTTACACAGTAGGACTGTTGTGACTTTGCAACTTCGGAGCGTAACAATTAGTTCAGATCATGATGTCTCCACTTTTGCTGTAAATAAGTCAAGTTCTTCTGTTGCAATAGTTCTTACTAATAGGCCAGTTATTAACAGATGAAAGTTCAAGATAGGTCTTGTATGTAAGTATTCTAAATCTGAAGGATACAGCATAGATTCATGTTTTAAGTCATTAGATATCTTAACTAGTTTAAAGGAAAAAGACTTGTAACTAAAGGTAGACAAG
Organism: Lumnitzera littorea; assembly: GCA_024138015.1. Classification (NCBI taxonomy): domain Eukaryota; kingdom Viridiplantae; phylum Streptophyta; class Magnoliopsida; order Myrtales; family Combretaceae; genus Lumnitzera; species Lumnitzera littorea. The sequence continues at coordinate 4,169,200 of JAMXBB010000011.1, forward strand.
TGAATTCAGCGAGCATTCATCATGAGTTAACAACTTTGATGGGAATCAGCCTCCGATTATATCCAAGCCGAGACAAACTTGTCCGAAGCTGAGGCCTATCAAAACTTACTGAGGTCTAGTAAAAGCTAGAAGGATGAGAGGAAGGAAAATAAACACTCGGCATCAAATCTGTCGTCAGTCGAGGTGCCAAAATACTACAAGGTCGAGTATTCGAGACCAAAGAACCACTTAGTACAACATCGAGAGACTCGTGCCGATTGATTTTAGAACTCAGTAATTATGGGCCGACCTTTCTGGTGTCTCGACCAAACATTATAAGACTTCGGGGATTTCTCCTCGAACCCCGACATCCAACTGCCAACCTCGTCCGATTCGAATACTATTCCTTCCATGACATGCCAAGTGATTGCATGTCGACTCTCCTTATAAAACGTACAGTTTTGTATTCTTGTACATGCTTTTTCTTTATTTTATTTATGGGCCCAATTCTTTAAGGTTTAAGGCCTTGTACATTACTTACAATCTTGCCACTAAGGTTTAGGACTTGCTATAAATAGCAACATCTGTAAACATCAGAGATAGACGTCAATATATAAAATCAGACAAAAAGTATATTCCTACATTTTTGGAATCTTTCCCTTTTTGAGCAAGGCTACTCTTGAGCTAGCATTGCCGAATTATCGAGTATTGATCAAACTCTTTAATTTATCTCGTGTTCTTATTGATCTTGTCTTTAAGATTATGGTGAACCCCTTCATTTGAACCGGCTAGTAAGTTGCATCTAACTTTCATTTGAATCCTAAGTGATATTTAGTGTTTGTGAGTTGTATCGAACCCTATTTCGAGCTCAAACCCCTGATTGTGTTTGTGTCTTGGTGAGTTATATCCATTCACATCCACTATCAAAACCTTCATGTTTTTCATACCCATTTCTTTTGAAATCCCAAATACCCATTCTGGGTTCCTAACCCGCTGCTATTTCTTTGATCCTTATCATATTGGTATCAAAGATTTGGGGAGACATGCGTACTAGTGTTCTTCAAAGTTTGATTCGTGGTTTGTACCTCTCTATTAATCATTGTTCTGTAGTATAGTGAGCTGTTCGTAGTAATTGTTTATCAATAGCAGTGGCTACAAAAGCCAAGTAGTGGTTGTTTCTAGGTTACTATAATTGTGTTTTGTTGTTTATTCGATTTTTCTAGAAATTACTATATAGACAAAAATGTCAGAGGATAGTGTCAACAATACTGGTGATAGTCCTCGTAAAAGTTTGAGACAACGTGTCGATAACTTGGAATACCATATTCAAACACTCATCGACTCTATTCACGAGCTTATTGGGTTAGTTAGAGGTTGACATAATGGCTGAGAAGAAAGAAGGATGCAAACACCCACCAGTAGAAGCGGGTCCAATGAACTTGACAACGATGAGCGACAGCTGAGAAGAGCTATCAAGCCGAGAAGAAGAAATGAAAATAATGTTGACTTTAAAACAAATTAAGGAGCCTGGAGAAGAGAGTTGAGGCTAAGAAGGGACATGGCTGAGTAGAGCCCTAACAAAAGTGGCCGAACTGAGGTGAATTGACTAGCTCAAAATGTAAGGGATGAACCCTGAGCACCTAGCTGAGGACTTAACAATGTGAAGCTGAAACTGCCGACCTTCAGTGGAAGTAACTGACTTGAAGAATTCCTTGACTGGTTTCTTCGAGTCGAGAAGTTGTTTAAGTGCTACGAGTATGATGGACGAACAAAGGTTAAGCTGGCTTTATTATCCCTTGTTGAGTATGTAAGCCTTTGGTGGGATAAGTTGGTTGCCAAGCGAGATGTTGAAGGAGAAGAGCCGATCAGAACTTAGAGGCTTATGAAATGTTTCATAAATCAGCACTTCATGTCAACTTACTTTAAGCAAGAAATACCTTATGCTTTCTAGTACCTTAGACAGGGCCGAAACACTATCGATGAGTACTTAGAAGAGTTCGAAATCCTAATGACAAGATGTGAGATTACCGAGCCACAGGACCGTACCATTGTTAGGTTCTTAAGTGGACTTCGAGATGATATTGTCGATATAGTTAAATTACAGCCGTTCAACTATTTGGACGATCTAATTAATTTGGCATTAAGAGTAGAGAGATAAAGGAGAAGAAGGCATCAGAGGCTGATTGGACAACCTCAACAAGGCAACCCTGAGCTTGAGAGGCATGTTGAGAGAAGGCAAGAAAAGAAGATGGAGAAAGGAGAGCCTAGTCGACTTGTCCATGCCGAGAAAAAGATTGCCTAGAAAGAGAAGGCACTTAGTAACAAGGCTCGAGAGATGAAGTGCTTCAAGTGTTTAGACTACGAACATATTGCTTCTTAGTGTCCAAATAAGAGGATTATGGTCTTGAAAGGTAAAGGACTTAACACTCAAATAAAGAGTCAAAGTGATAAGAGCTCGGAAGACGGATTGATCAAAGAAGATGTCTATGCTTAAAATCTGGATGAACTCTTATCCCTAATGAGCCAACTAGCCAACCGGAAGGTAGATCTCGAACAAAGGGAAAATTTATTCCATATGCGGTACCTAGTGAATGGGAAGACCTGTTCCCTGATTGTCGATGGAGGAAGCTGCACCAATATCATCTTTACCAAATTAGTAGAAAAGATGAAATTGCCAACCTACCCATACGCTCAATCTTGTGGATTGAAGTGGTTTAATAACAAGGGCATGGTCCATGTGCATAAGCAAGCTCGAATCGCATTCAAGGTAGGACGGTACGAGGATGAGATTAACTTCGATGTGGTCCCAATGAATGCCACAAATTTACTTCTTAGCCAACCATGGGAGTTGATTAGAAAGTGATCTATGATAGATTCCTCAACACCTACACTGTTCAAAAGGATAGAAAGAGCTATCTCTTAACCCCAATGAGCATTGAGGAAATTCAGAGACACTCGGCACTTATGGTAAAACGAAAAGGGAGAAGGAGCTTATTTGGCATCCGGGCCTAAGCTCAACATTTAACGTCATGGACAACTTCCTTTCAGACCTATGGTAATGATGGGAATCAGCTTCCGACTATATCCAAGCTGTTGTGAACCGTAACCAATAACAGACAAAGCTGGTTGTTGGATGGGTCTAAGTTTGCAGAAAGCTTGAAAAGGATTAATGAGGATAGGTACAAAAGGGTGAAAGAAAATAATGAAAACGGTAAGTAAAACCTATGAACAGCTCTAGAGGAAATGACGCACCAATGGAACTTCCGAGGACTCACGACACAATTCAATATGATGCACGAATTGATCCAATGACATTACTCGCCACTTAACCTTGCTTAAGGGAAAGGATAAGAGCAATGCCGAGAGTAAACAAACAGTATTTACACAAGAAAGAAAGTACTCATGTGTATTGAAAGTAATCTGCTTGTTACAGCTATAAGTATAAGGGTATGTATACCCATAAGTTAGGGCAACTTGGCCAAAAGGGAAAAGACAATAAGGACATTTCCTAAAGAAGCAATATATATGATATAAAAGGGTAAAAATGAATATACAAGGAAAACAATCATTAGTCCTACAGATTTTACATTCAATATTGTATACGTAGCAATACTGCATTAGCAAGGTTGTTAGGAAATGCTGACAAATGGGCTTATCCGAACAGGGATGGTATAGTTAGTCCGGATTCCCTATCTCTTGGATTCTCGACAAGGATGATGCTGAGTGATAGGTCGGCTCGGCACTAAAGCATAATCATTAACTCGACATACTATAGAATAATGGGCAATCATATAGCACGGCATTAAAGGTGACTCGATAAGGAAGTACTTAGCCTTAGCAAGGGTTGGTTAGAACATAAGGATTCGTCGTGCCAGCCCCTCTAGTCCTCGAGTTTGGCTGTAGGTCAGGGGTCTCGTAGCTTGATTCCCATCATTCTCTCTGGGTTGTTTTAGATTTAGGATCAAATTTGAATGGTGTTTGCTCAGTTCTTCGTCAGGGTGATATGGACTGAGGTCGGCAATGTTGAAGGCGTTAAAAACCCCATAGTCCTTAAGCAATTCCAACTTGTAGGCATTGTCACTGATTTTCTGGAGGATTCCAAAAGGTCCTTCAAATCTTGTAGATAATTTGTTTTTTCTTTTGTTCGAGAATCGTCCTTTGTTGAGGTGTAATCACACCAAGTCTCCAGGCTGAAATTGTTTAGCTAGCCTACCTTTGGTCTTTTCTCACATTCTTCTAGTAGCTTAGTTGATGTGCCGAGTGACCTTATCATAGATGTGCTACAAAGATTGTGCTTTGACCGAGGCATCAGGGTCCTCTTATACGGGTGCTGGTACAGGGGCATAGTTGAGGGGCAACTCGGGATTGAATCCATAAACCACCTCGAAGGGAGTTTGCTTAGTAATATCATGTACGGTTCGGTTATAAGCAAACTTAACTATCGATAAGCAAACGTCCCAATCAGCTAAGTTCTTGCCTACTGTAGCTTGGAGCAGTGACCCCAAAGTACGATTAACTACCTCTATTTGGCCATCAATTTAGGAGTAACATGAGGTACTGAAGAGTAATTTGGTTCCTAGCCGACGCCATAGGGTTCTCTAGAAATGGCTCAAGAACTTCAGGTCTCTATCGGAGACTACATTCCTCATCATGCTGTGTATCCGTACAATCTCATGTAAGAAAAGAGAAGTAATAGTCGAAGCATCGTTAGTTTTGGTATAGGGTGTAAAGTGTATCATCTTACTAAATTGATCTACAACAACCATTATAGAATCTCTACCTTGGACAATTCGCGGCAATCCGAGAATAAAGTCCATATTCAGTTCAATCCATGGCTTCATCGAAACAAGTAAGGGCATTGCCACCCTTTGTTTAACTCAGAACTTGGCCTTTTTTCACAAAGCACAATTTTCAACAACTCGGTGCACATCTCTTCACATTTTCAACCAAAAGAATTTGCCATTCAATAGTTCACAGGCTCTCCTCTCTCCAAATTGTCTAAAGAGTTCTTCGTTGTAGGCTTCCCTGATTAATAATTCTCATAAAGAATAAGTCAGTACACATAGTCTCCCCCCTCAGAACAGATAACCATCCTTTACATAATACTTATCCACTGTCCTCACATCTACATACCACGAAATTATTGGTCCAAAGTGTAGATCCCCAAAGTACTGTTCTTTAATACTCATAAAACCAAACAGCCTGGTCTGTAATTCTAATAAGAGTGCATGCCTCTTCGAAAGAGCATTTGTAACTACGTTGCTCATACGTTGCTCTTTCCTTGCTTATACTTTGTCACAAAATTAAACCCCTTAAGGAATTTAACCCATCGTCTGCCACTTTGACAACTTGATCTAACTTCGGAGGTACCTCAACAATTTATGGTCAATATATATAACAAATTCTCTTAGCAATAAGTAATGTTGCCATACTTACATTGCTCGGATCAATGCTAAAAGTTCCTTGTCATACACAGAATAGTTTAGCTGTGGTCTTTGGAGCTTCTTACTGTGGACGACAATTGGTCGACCTTCCTGCATCAGGACAATACCTATTCCAACACTTGATGCATCACATTCTAGCTCAAAAATTTTGTCGAAGTCAGGTAGTAGTAACACTGGGGCAAAGGTTAATCTTTCTTTTACGTCAGCAAAACTCCTCTCTTCCCTTTCTCCCCATCGGAAGTCGGTGTTTTTCTTTGTAAGCTCAGTAAGTGGTGTAGTGATGGTGCTGAAATTCGTGATAAACATTCTACAAAACAAAGCCAGTCTGTGGAAACTTCTTACGTCGGCACAAATAGTAGGAGTCAACCACTCGACAATTTCTTTGATCTTCTCATCATCGACTTACAAGCCTCCTCCATTGATTACATACCCCAAGAATACCACTTCCTCCTAGCAGCAGCAACATTTCTTTAAGTTGCCAAATAGTCTCTCGGTAAGAAGGAAACCCAAGACTGCCTTAAGATGTTCACAATGACTTAACATGTCAGCACTATAGACCAAGATGTCATCAAAGTATACTATGACACACTTCCCTATGAGATGTATCAGTACATGGTTCATAAGCTTTATAAAAGTGCTCGGGGCATTTTACAAGTCGAAGGGCATGACCATTTACTTGTAAAGTCCATGTCGAGTCTTGAACGCAGTCTTCCACTCGTCTCCTAACCTAATGAGGATTTGATAGTAGCCAAACTTGAGATCAATTTTACTGAAAATCTTGACTCTACTCAACTCATCCAACATGTCTTCTAGCCTCGGGATCGAATACCTATATTTGATCGTGATTTTGTTTACGGCTCGACTGTCAACACACATCCACTAGGTTCCATCCTTCTTCGGCACTAAAAGTGCAGGCACAGTACAAGGGCTAAGAATCTCTTTTACATAACCTCTCTCCAACAACTCATTGACCTAACATTGGAGTTCAAAAGCTTGCTCAGGATTCATCTGATAAGCTAGCTTATTCAATAGTGCAGTACTAATTACTAAGTCAATGCAACTCTCTATGCCTCAAGTTAGGGGCAACCCCTCACGTAACTATTCTAGGAATAGGTCGGCGTAGTCATTTAGTAACTCCTTGATTTCTTAGGGAAGCTTACCCCACTCCCTCATTTCCAATAGTTGCCTAACCAACAATAAGGTCAGCTCGTCGAATTTGATGGCCTCTAGGAGCTCAATTCTACTAATCACCAGAGCTTTCTTCATCTACAAACGAGTTTTGTTTATAGTTTGTGAACTTCTCTCGGCGGCATCAGATTCAGTGTGATCTTCTAGTCATCCTTTTCAAACATATACGTGTTCCTATAGCCGTCATGTATAACTCTCCTGTCAAACAACCACGGCTTACCCATCAACAAGTAAGAAGTATACATAGGTAGCATGTTGCAGAGGATCTGGTCAAAGTAATTCCCTATAATAATTAGCAGTAGTATTTTTCAAGTGACATGTAATGCTCTTTTCTCACATAACCAGTGCAATTTATACGGCCTAGGATGTGCAATAGTCGACAGCTTCAGTTTTGAAACAAGATCGACTGATGCTACATTGGTGCAACTTCCACTATCCATAATGAGAGCACACATCTGATCATTCACCTTGCAGGTGGTATGAAACAAATTCTCTCTCTCCTCTTCCTCTCGTAAGGGTTCCAAGCTCATACTGCACCAGATAACCATGAGTAATTGGTCTAAGTCCTTGGGAAACACGTCCTCCTTAATCAGTTCTTTCTCAACAGGAACCTCCTCCTCCTCGAGTTCCTCATCCGTACTCTCTACTTCTAACTTTAGGATGTCTCTTTCAATGACCATCGTCCTTCGGTTCAGGTACTGAATAGTCATATGTCCGAACCCTTAACACTTGAAGTACTTGACTTGGCTGGTCTTTCTATCAGACCCTTACCCTTCATACATTCAAGTCAATACTACATCTTTAGGTCGGCCTTTCTGCTCAGCTTTGACACCAACTTTTCTGCTCAGCTTGACACTAGACTGAGCTCGGTGACTTGCCTATCCTGGTTGGCTAGTCGGCATTCTAATCGTTACTTAGCTCCTTCTTTACCTCTCCACTCACTGAACAATCCTAATAGCTTCATCCATTGTGTCAAATCGTTAGAGCTCCTCAATGTCTTGGATGTCTCCTCTTAATCCAGTAATAGATCTTAAGACTGTTCGGGCTGGTGATTCATCCACCTCACGTCTTATCATAAGCATTTGAAATTTTTGAACATACTCATCAACGATTCAGTCTCATTGTCTCAACTCCTAAAGCGGAGTGAAAGTATCTTGGAGATATGTTTCCGGCACGAATTTGTTTCTGAGCACTCTCTTCATCTCGAGCTAGGTGTTAATCTTTCGGTACCCTTCTCTTCTTCTCATGGCCTAAAAATTTTTCCACCATATGGCGGCATATCCGGAGAATTCAACAATAGTAATCTTCACTTTCTCATAATCCTCATATTGATAGTAATCAAATACGCGCTCCACCTTTTCTTCCCAATCCAGATACTCGTCAACATTCTTAGATCCATTGAAACTTGGAATTCGAAGCTTCATATGGTTGGATGCTTTGGGGACTTGTATACGCTCCTCTTCAAAATGCTCTTCTTCTTCTTCATCAAGCTCTCTCAGGTTTATCATTCACTTTACTCATCCACTAACTCCTCCACCTCAAACTGGTTGAGCTGGGTTTTGAACTCTAATAGGTTGAGCAGCTTGTGGAGTGTTTTGCACAGCTTCAGTGGATCAGCAAGACAAGACATGAACAGCTCGGGTCAAATCTACTAAGAGGTTAGTTACCTCATCAAGTCTCTCGTTAGTACTTCTTAGAGTTCCTTGAGATTGTCGTCCATGGTGGATAACTCTATTATCATCACTAGCATTAACATTCATACTTAGGTCTGTCATTTTTTCTCACAAATTCAAAATTCAAACAAATACTTTAGAAAGTGAACAACTAATAACATATCAGTCAAATGAGCACAGTCACTTACTTGGTTTCTCACATGCAAAACAGAGTATAACAGAATTCAAGAATAACTAACTATAGCTCACACAAAACCTCCCTCTAATACCAAGATGTTGCGAACTGTGACCAATACAGATAAGGCTGGTCGCTAGATGGGTCCAAGCTTATAGAAAAATCGAAAAAGATTAATGGGGATAGGTACGAAAGGGTGAAAGTGAAGAATGAAAACAGTAAGCAAAACCAACGAATAGTTCTAGAGGATATAACGTACCAATAGAACTTTTGAGGACTTGCAGCACAATTCAATATGACGCACGAATTGGTCTAATGAGATTACTCGCTACCTAACCTTACTTAAGAGAAAGGATAAGAGCAATGCTGAGAGTAAATAAATAGTATTTACGTAAGGAAAAAAGTACTCAAGTGTATTGAAAGTAATCTGCTTGTTACAGCTACAAGTACAAAGGTATTTATACCTGTAAATTATGACAACTTGCCTAAAAGGGAAAAGACAATAAGGACATTTCCTAAAGAAGCAATTAACATAATACAAAAGGGTAAAAATGAATATATAAGGAAAACAGTCATTGGTGCTACAGATTCTACATTCAATACTATATATGTGGCAATACTGCATTGGCAAGGTTGTTAAGAAATGCAGACAAAAAGTACAGACAAATGGGCTTCCTCCGAGCAAGGATGGCATAGTCAGTCTGAATTCTCTATCTCTCAGCTTCTTGACAAAGATAATGCTGAGTTATAGGTCGGTTCAGTAGCAGAGCGTAATCATCAACTCGGTATACCACGGAATAATGGGTAGTCATACGACATGGCATTAAAGGTGACTCGATAAGGAAGTACTTGGTTTCGGTAGGGGTTGGTTGGAACATAAGGATTTGTCGTGCTAGCTCCACTAGTCCTCGAGTTTGGCTATAGGTCAAGGGTCCCGTAGCTTGATTCTAATCACAAGTCGAGGCTTATCAAAACTTATCGAAGCTGAGTAGAAGCTAGAAGGACGAGAGGAAGGAAGATAAATACTCGGCATTAAGTCTATTGTTAGCCGAGTACTCGAGACTAAAGAACAACTCGACATAGCATCAAGAGACTTATGTTGATTGATTCTAGAACTAAACAATTATGGGCCAACCTTTCTAGTATCTTGACCAAATACTACATGACTTCAGGACTCCTTCTCAAACTTGTACATCCAACTACTAACCTTGTCCGGTTCGAATACTACTTCATCCAAGATATGCCGAGTGATTGCATGCCACCTCTCCTTGTAAAATGTACAGTTTTGTATTCTTGTACATGTTTTTCTTTTATTTTATTTATGAACCCAATTATTTAGGGTTTAAGACTTGGTACATTATTTATAGTTTTGACACTAAGGTTTAGGACTTACTATAAACAGCAACATCTGTAAACATCAAAGATAAACATATATAGATGTCAATATACAAAATTAGACAAAAAGTATATTGCTTTGCTTTTGGAATCTTTCCCTATTTGCGTAAGGCTACTCTTGAGCTAGCATTGTCAGATTATCAAGTATCGATTAAACTCTTTAATCTATCCTGTGTTCTTATCGATCTTGTCCTCAAGATTGTGGCGAACCCTTTTATTTGAACCTGTTAGTGAGTTACATCTAACCTTCATTTAAATCTTGAGTAACATTTAGTATTCGTGAGTTGTATCAAACCCTATTTCAAACTCAAATCCTTGATTATGTTTGTGTCTTAATGAGTTATATCTATCTATATTCACCATCAAAACCTTTCTATTCTTTGTACTCATTTCTTTTGGAATCCTAAATACCCATTTTGGGTTCCCAACTCGTTGCTATTTCTTTGATCCTTATCAAACTCAGTATGATCATGGTTCAAACACTTCTCTTGAGGAATCTCTAACTAATAATTCAGGTACTGCATTATACAACAAAGTTTTTTATAAGCAATTCATGCAAGAGATGTGTCAAGAAATGCTTTGTATAATGAAAGACAAGGGGGATTCTGCTATTATAAATATGGTGCAAACAGTAGGTATTTAACTTAGTCCTTGCATAAATTCTTTTTGTTTAAAGCTTAAAAGTAATAAAAGACATTTGTGGATAGTAGACACTAGGGCTTCTAAACATATTACTCCATTTTATGAGCTTTTAGTTGAACCTCATAAGCTGACTTGTCCTGTGTTTATTAAGCTATCAAATGGAAATGCACTTTCTGTTGTTATTTTAGGTAAAGTTAGGATTTCTTCTTCACTTGTGTTGTCACGAGTTCTCTATGTTCTTGAGTTTTCTTGTAACCTATTGTCAATTCAAAAATTACTATATTGTCAATCTTCACAAGCTATCTTTAACTCAAGTTCTTGTTATTTTTGGGACATGAGTTTTAACATAATCCTAGCTTCAGCTCAAGCCTTAAATGGATTGTATGTTCTTAATACTAAATCAAAGAAGTTTACTAATGTTTTTCCATCTGATTGTAATGACTCTTTATTGTCAACAGTTAAAACTTTTAACAATAAAGATGTTAAACTTCTCCATGATAGGCTAAAACATAGTTCAATTTCAAAATTACAACATTTAGATGTTTGTAAACACTTTGATTTCAAGAATTTCAAGTGCTTTACTTGTCATCAAGCTAAATTTAGCAAGGTACCTTTTCAAGCTAGCTCAAGTAAGGCTTTATTTGCTTTTGAATTAGTTCATCTTGATGTTTGGGGACCTTATTATGTTCCTTCATTGTGTAGAGCTGCATACTTTTTTATTGTTGTAGATGATTTTTCTAAAGCCACTTGGACATTTTTACTACATCATAGGTCACAAGGGTGCTTTGTTCTTACTCAATTAATTAAATATGTCATTAATCACTTTCAAATTGCCCTTAAGACATTTAGGACAGACAATGGGGGAGAATTCTTGTTAAGGAGCTGTAAGGAAATTTTAAATGACTTTAAGATGTTACATCGATTTTCCATGCCATACTCTCCACAACAAAATGGTAGAGTAAAAAGGAAACATCGTAACTTACTAGAGACATCTAGAGCACTTAGGTTGCATGCTAATTTGCCAAAGAATTTTTGGGGAGAGTGCATTCTTATTGTTACACATCTCATTAACATCATGCCCATAAAGCTTCTTGGCTGGAAATTACCTTTTGAGTTGTTATTTCACAAAACACCTTGCTATGATGATCTTAGGGTCATGGGATGCTTGTGTTTTGCTAAGACCTTAGGTTCTAAATAAGATAAATTTGATCCTAAAGCTTCTAGATGTGTCTTTATTGGCTATGTTACTGGAAGGAAAGGGTTTAAAGCCTATAATCTAAGTACTAGACAGATTGTTGTCAGTTTGGATGTTGTCTTCATTGAAACCATATTTCCTTTCAAGAAAGAAAATCTACATGAAATTGAATAATGTCCTTACCAAAGTGCTTTGCCAATAAGCCAATAGGTTCCTTCCCTTCCTTGCTCACAACAAATTCAGTTTGAACCCTTTGTATCAGTTGATACTTCTTCTCAACCAACACAAACTTCATCAGAGTCTTATATTCTTACTTCTGTAAGTATTCTTGCTCCTGTAAGTATTCTTGCTCCTGTACGTAGATCCAGTAGAGTTTCTCATCCGCCAAGTTGGCTTCAAGATTTTGTTTCCTCAGTCCAATCTAACCAGCATATCACTGAGTCTTTAGCCAAGTCACAAAACCCATTTCCTTTACTTGATCCAGATTCATTCCAATTTTACCCTCATGACTTTATTGTATCTCTAGCTAATGTGCTTTCTACTACAAAACCTTCTTCTTACTCTTAAGCTATTAGATATGAAGAATGGATTAAGGCTATGCAGAATGAATCGAATGCCTTAAAGTCCAATGAGACTTGGGAATTAGTTCTCTTCCTCCTGGAAAAAAACCAATTAGGTGTAAATGGATTTTCAAGGTCAAATATCAACTTGATCGAAGTATTGAGTGATATAAAGCTAGATTAGTAATTAAGGGCTACACTTAAGTTAAGGGACAAGACCTTCATGATACATTTTTGCCAGTAGCTAAGCTTAATATTGTATGCATATTTATTGTAGTAACTGTTGCTTATTCATGGCCCTTACATCAAATAGATGTAAATAATGCTTTTCTACATAAAAGTATATATGAGGAAATCTACGTGATCCCACCTTAAGGTTATACCAAGGCCACTTCTGGTTAAGTCTACAAGCTAAATAGGTCTTTATATGGATTAAAACAGGCCTTACGTCAGTGGAATCTAAGTTTCTACTTTCCATAGGTTACATTCAATCTAAGCATGATGCATCTTTGTTTGTGTAGCAAACAACAACCGGTTTTGTAGCTTTATTGCTCTATGTGGATGATATTTTAATTACTGGATTAGATGATCATATGATTACTACATTGAAGGATTAATTGCATAAAGCCTTTACCATCAAAGATTTACGCTTAACGAGATACTTCTTTGGTTTGGAGTTCTATAGAACTAAGGAAGGCTGCTTAATCAATCAGCGCAAATTTCTATTGGATGTACTAAGTGAAACAAGTCTTACTGCTTCGAAACAAACTAAAACCCCATTGCCAAGTGGACTAAAACTTGACAATGACTAAGGAGATCTCGCTTGATCTTACTGCTTATAGGAGATTAGTTGGGCGGTTGTCATACATTAATCTTATTAGGCCGGACATTAGTTTTGTAGTACACACCTTCAGCAAATTTTTATGTAAGCCATGGGTGCCTCATTTTCAAGTTGCTATACATGTTCTCCAATATTTAAAAGGGACTCTATCACTGGGTTTATATTATTTAGCTGCCAACCAATTATCACTTCATGCATATTCCGATTCTAACCAGGTAGGTGACTTGATGGATCGAAAATCCGTCAGTGGATATTACATTTTCTTAGGGTTTGCATTGATTTCATAGAAAACGAAGAAGCAAAATACAGTATCCACCTCTTCTACAAAGGCTGAATACTGTAGTTTTGCTGCAACGTTCAAGGAACTAGTATGGACTTCATACATTTTGCACAATCTTCATATTCCAATTTCTTTGCCAATTTCCTTAAAGTATGACAACAGGTTAGTTATCTTGATTGCCAATAATCCCCGTCATCATGCTCGTACCAAACACATCGATATTAATGTGCACTTTGTGCGAGATTACATTGCATCTGGGTTAATAGCTTCACTTCATGTTTCTTCTCACTTTTAACTAGCTAATATCTGTATAAAGTCATTGCCTAAAGTTCGTCTATTGTTTCTTCGCTCCAAGTTGGGTCTTCAAGAATTCCCAACTTAAGGGGGGAATGTTAGAATATTACTATATTGTGTATTGTAATTTTATTTATTTCCAGTTGTAATTACTTTTCTTTTTCCAGCTATACATATAAGATCTACTAGTTAGTTATTTTGCTTAACTGTAAGATTTGTTAATTAATCAGTTTGTTAGACTAGGCAATATAAATTTTCTCGTTACAGTAATAGAATTTAGTTTTTAGAGTTATTCTCATATTACACTAGATTCTTCTCTAGTTTTCTTTTCGTTCCTCTTCTTTGTCACCTAAAGCATCATTTGACAGAGTTGATAGACATACAGATTGCTATTATTCATATAATGTTTTAAAGGGTATTTACAGACCAAAATCAAAGTTTAAGAGGTGTTTACACAACAAAATCAAAGTTTAAAAGAGTATGAAGGTTATTTGTCAATTTATAAAAGTTTAGAGGGCCAAAAATCGCAATTTAAAAGTTTATGAGGAAAATCCATACCTGAGTCAAAGTTTAAGAGGGTTTTATGCATTTTCCCTAACTTTTAATTATTATAAAAAATGATCAAAGAGAGGTAAACTAGTATTCTTGGTTTTATTTCCAACATAATAGTGCAATTAATGAGTTGAATTAAATATTAGAATAAATATTCCTTACAATAAATATTTATATGAATTAAATATTAGAGTCAAAATTTATAACCTACTTTTAGTAATAGTTTATAAGGTATAACTTTTCCATTACTTGTCTATTTCATTCTAAAAAATAAATAAAACATAAGAGAATAATTGAGATTACTCATTTCCATCACTTCTACGATACTATCCTCTATTTTGATAAGATAGGTTTGACACTCCATTTCATCACTCATTTTCATTTTTTTAAATTTAAATAATTGAATTCACAGTTTATTCGATAGTTCAAATTTTGATGAGTATAAATAAAGGGTAAGACAGATAGGGGGATTAGTCATCTAAAAAATAAGAACAGAGCCATAAAAAAATCCTAAAATTTATAACGAAAATAGCGTAGACCAATAGAATGAATATTTGGGTATTAAGTTGGTGAATAATTTTACAAATGGTATGGCAATTCAAAGCCATTTCATCTGCGTTAAAATATTGTAGCACCAATTCATGCTGTTGATGACTTTCCTTTCGGCATAAGGTTGTGTGCAATTTATTATGCTTTTATTTTAAAAAATTGATTACAAATGCTAAAATGCACAATAAATAGATTAAAAGCACAAAATGAAAAAAAAAAGAACTTAAAAATGGAGCTTTTAAATGAATTATATAATTATTATTTACATATTCCAATACTTGATACTCGTGTAAGCTTTTGGAACTGAAAAGAAAAAAAGGTGCAAAATCGGCAAATGCACATATGAAAAACAAATCCCAATATGTAAAGTGTTTAAATGCGTAGCTGACGTTTGCCAAATTAGAAGGAAATAAAGTTGTGCGGAAGTTGCCTTAGTAACATATTAACCAACTACGCATCTATATAGTGTGTATAAAAAAAATAGAAAAAAGTTTGGATTCAATAATATAAAAAAAATACTAATAGTATATATATATATATTTTTTTTGGCCTACTATTATAGATGATAATAATTGAGGATGGAGTTTTTGAACCTAATCTCTCACATCGGAAGGTTAGTGTTTATATCATTAGGATACAACGGCATTAATTAATTATATATGTTGGCAACCTTATTGTGGTGGCAAATGTTGGTTAAATAAAAAGTATAATGAATTTTCAAACAATAATAATGTTAGGCAATTGAAATAATAGACAAATAAAATAATAGCAACCATAGAAATAAGTGTGATTAAAAATTACAAAGTAATGGGCGGAGATGGGTGTAACACATGTCTACTGTCTTAAAAAAAAAAATTACATCAATACATATCACATAAAAATAATTACATAAATGTCATCCCTAAATCACATGTGGTAATAGCAATTTCAAAGTTTGCAAATATATCACATTTGAGAAACGCAATATTAGAATTTTATATCACAACTAAATTGCACTTGAAAATGCAACATTCATAATGTAGGAGTAAGGGTTCAGTTGTGAGAGTTATGCGCGTACCGCATGATAGATCAGCTACATGTGGTGATGAAGGAAAAGATCTGATTTGCACATATAGGATAATCAAGAGAAGTAGGATAGGGAGAAGGAGTAAATGATCTTGATAAGTCTCTAATACTTATACTGATAGGTAGAGGGGCATAATAGTATTAAACTCCACAATTAATAAGGAATGACGTAATGATCTTGAGGTATTTTAAGTATTTGATATTTGAGATAAAGTTTTAGCAGAGTAATGGTGTTGATAAGGGTTTTTATTCTTTTCAAATGAGGAATTGAATGGGGTATTTATAAAAGGTAGCAATTGGTCTCATTTGTCAGATCATGACTAGGATTAAAGACCTTTTATGAATGGATTTTAAGTAGACATTTTTCATGAATTTAAGCTCAGATAAAGGGCTGATTATTATTTTAGTGAGCTAGACCAAGAAAGATTAAATTGGACAAATCGATCCAATAAGATCTACTCCGAGTTTATCATGCCAAATCTCTTTTATTCATTTCAAATTTTTATGAATTTGACTTTTTAAACCCTATTACCTTAACTTAAAGAGTCAAAATCTATTTTGATTTTAGGTCTAAGGCCAAAACTCAGATTTAGCCCTTTATACATACAATGCAAAAATCATAAGTTTCAACTGCTAACATATGAGGAAATAAAATGTAAGTAATATGGTGCATGATTTAAGTGTCATAAATGTAGAATAATAAAGTCGTATACCTAACATGCAATATAAAGATGGTATTTCTATAATTTTTTTTATATAATTGGTATTTGTATTTTGTTTATCTATTTGGATCAGTAAACATACAAATTCCTCAGGTAGTGATTACAAAGATTTTGGTATAGATTTAAACT
This sequence comes from Lumnitzera littorea, assembly GCA_024138015.1. Taxonomy (NCBI): domain Eukaryota; kingdom Viridiplantae; phylum Streptophyta; class Magnoliopsida; order Myrtales; family Combretaceae; genus Lumnitzera; species Lumnitzera littorea. The sequence goes on from JAMXBB010000011.1 coordinate 4,185,883, forward strand.
CTTTTGATAACTACGGTGCAAATATATATAATATGTTAAAATTATAAGATACTAGATTATTAGATGTGAACATTAAAAAAAAAATAAAAAAGCTTTCCTATTAATATAATAGATATAATATAAAATTTTTTAAAGTAAATTGCATAAAACATGAATGTCAACTTACCGAATTACACAAATACCCCTAATTTTTTAAATTGAATAATTTCCGGCCAATAACCATTTTTTTGTTTTTGGCAAATGTAGAGATCTATATGTCGTTAAATTTTAAAATTAAATAAATAAGTATAAATAAAAGTAAAAAAGTTGAATCTTCATCTTAATCCGGGTTTCTTCTTTCCGTGTGATTTTAGATTTAAAATGGAACATTTAATAATTAACTCATCAATAAGAAATTTGATAATTATGTCATAGATGATTATATATGAAGCGATAAGTATGCCATTTTATCTACCCTTTTATCCCCTTATCCTACCGTTTGGGTGTAGCTTCATTTTTTTTATTTATTATTTTTGTAAGACAGACCACTGCGACTGGTCTCTTCTGCTCCCCCTCCTCACAATCGACATTAAGGTTTCGCTTCTGATGTCATCTCCCTCCTTCTATTTCTTCAAACCACATTAATCTCTCTCATATGCTCCATTCACAAACGCGCAACACTCTATTCTCCATCCGGCATTTCCACTGGACCACTGTGTAGCGGAGCAATGGGTGACTTTGGAGGTGGAGCCGAGCCGGCAACTCTGAAGCGTTTCACTCAACCATTCATGTATCAACGTAAGAAAATCGATGGATCAATATAATTATGTTTTCAATCTAATTAAAGGAATTGAGTTGTAGGGAAATTGAATTAGGGTTTCACTGTATTTGTAGAGAGTTGATGTGCGATTATCTTTTTTCCTTTTTGTTGGAAAACAATAATCAAGCTTTGATATTTTCCATTTTTCAAGTTGTTGCCACTTGCATTGGTGTTTCGTGTTCTAATAGATAACGAAAAGAAAAAATGTTCGCTAATCCATGGAAGCAATTAAATTTCCATTTTCAATTTAGCGAGTTGTGTTGCCCAAAAAATAAAATATAATAAATAAATCAAGAAATACCTAGTTGTCTCTGTCTTGTTGAATGTTGTCCACCTCCTGTAGCATGAGGCTGAAATTTGGGGCTTCATCGTTGATATAGTCAGAAGCTTTTGTAAGCTTTTAAAACGACACAATTCTTGTAATCATGTGTTAATGTTCTTTGTTCCTACTCTTGAATACGTGTCCTGCATGTTCTTAAGTTCCTGGTTCTTCTTTATTTCTAGTGAATTGATAAAACACGTGCGACTTGATGTACTTTCTAAATAGAGTTTTACATGGAAATAGATAGTTTCAAACATGACTTCCCATACCCGTTTCAATTTGACAAAAGGTTCCTTGTGAACATTAACTGGGTATGTACAGTTTTCTCACTCGACTGATCAATGTCGGACCATGATAGCTTAGACTCTTTTGTTACATTTGCCTAGTGGAGGATCTTCGTAATTGCTCTTATAATGATCACTAGTAGCATCATCAAGCATATTGGTGCTTTTACTTTTTAGTGGGACCAAACTAAATAATAAAAACCATGTAAAATTTAGTGCCTTGGTGAAATTTTTTTTTCTTGGTTCAAGGAAGGGTCATGTCTTCGGGGCAGTTGTTGGGTCCTTGTTTTATCTTCTTGTTATTATTTTTATTGCTATGCATCTCTCGTCTATGAAGACAAAAAGAGAGAGATGGGAAACTGGCATGCAAAGCTTTACACGAGGTGGGGTGAAAATCAATAATCAGGATCTGACAGTACTAGTCAGATCACATTAAGTCATTGGGAGGTAATTTTGTTGTCTATTCTACATCTTTAGATATTAACCAATGTAACTTAATTATATTATGTCCAAGGTTGTTAAAAGCGCTTGCTTTTGTGCCTAGGTGCAAAAAGTGAGGCGAAGCGCAGCCATGTGCCTTGCAGACACTACGGCAAGGCAAGTTTAAAGAAGCGTGCGCCTTGATTGTTGAAGGGCAAGGCGCCAAGCGTGCACCTTAGTGAACATCGGAGAGATTAATGAAAAAAAAAAAGAAAAAAAAAAACTATGTAACTGCAATTTTTTTTTTTTTTAAATAACAGAAACGTAAAGTGGCTTATGACTTAAAATGACAGAAAACTTTAATAGAACTAAACATCTTATGTACTAGAAAACATAACCCTAGATGTTCTTTTACTTTTCTCTGCTTTCTTTTGTCTTCCACTTTTTTGCGTCTCCTTATTTTATACTCTGCAGCTGCACTTGAGTTATTATTTTATCAGTTTGATTAGTTGTTGGCTACTAGTTTTGTTATTGTTTTACATTAACTTTGACTAGTTATTGTCTTGTTAGTATTATTGCTGTAAAAAAAAAAAAAAAAATCTTTTTTACTTTTTTTTTAAGTTTTTTATTTTCACAATTGAAAAACAAGTAATTTCCTTTTTTTTTTTTAAGTTTTTGTAAATTTCCTTTTATTTGACATTTAAAAATAAGCGCAAAATTGACAACTTGTAAAAATAAAAGAACAATTCCTTTATGTTGATGGAAAACAAAAAGAACAATTTACTTAACCACAAAAAAAAATGAAAAATGAAAAAGAAGAGGAACAGTTTGAATAGTTATTATTAGTCAACAAATATTAACATGGTTATTTATTGAATATTGATGCTAATAGTTTTGTGAATAAAAAATGTATTAATATTTGTGCTTCACTTCACTTAGGTGGGTGCTTTTTTTGCACTTCTTGCCTCAAGTGATTTTACGGTATTACGCCTGGAGTGCATTTTTTGCCTTTAACAATCTTGATTGTGTCTTCAATTTAGCTAACTTCTCCCGACTTATGTAAAGCAACATGAGGATAAGATCAAAGAGGCATTGAACAATCCTCCAATTGAAAGTGAAAGGGCAAAAAAGAGAGTTAGTCAAAACCTTACTAGGAATGAAATACTTCATGAACATTTAAAAATTCAGCTTTAAAGTCAAGTTTCATTACGTATAAAAAAGAAAGTATGGGGATTGAAATAGTAATGTAGGCAATCCCTTCTATGATGAAATATTATGATTAAATAGGAAAACACTTATATGCATGTAGACACATACTTGTGCCGTACTCTAAGTCCCTTTACCCTAAAAAGGGAAGACAAGATGAGAAAGAACTTGTACAAAATGAAATAGATATGAGATCATGAAACAAAAATGTTGAGCAACTGAACTATTGAAAGAAAAGAATAAGAATCACGTAGACTTATATCGCTAGCTACTAGAAAGAGATCGAGTTTATCTTGTTTTAAGTCTGGTCTATACTCATTCGCTGATATGAACTTTTTATAAGCAACTTATAAGTCTTCAAGTGTACTTATAGAGAATTCTCCTCACTTTGGTATTAGCGATTTCTTTTTAGTATGCCATAAGAAAAAAATGCCTTATTTATTGCCAAGAACTTATTCTTCAAACTCTCACTCATCTTAATTATATTGAACTTAGTGGAGGGCAATCTCTCTCTCAAAAAGTACCTAGAGTTGATAAAAGTTAAACTCTTCTTTGTTCAATTCTGTCAAATCTTTACAAATGTATTTCTATTAGATCCATTTCTTCTCCAAAGTAAATAGTAGCATTTCCTATTGACTTGTTCTCAATCTTTCAATCTTCAATTATCAAGACGAAGTGGGTGGATAAAGGTTTTTCTTTTTAATTTTTATCTACCCTATTATCATGTAATATTTTTGCTTCTTCGAGTTCCTCACCTCATCATCTAAATTTTAAGTCTTTTCAAGTACTCTTATTAATAGAGTATAACTTAATCACCTATACTTTTATATAGAGTGTTTTCTTATCCTTCATAATCTGTTATGTTTAGAGTTTAGTTCCTATAAATCTAGTATCTTTTTCGATCAAATTCAATAATTTATCTTAGCTCATGAAGTGGGTTCATAAAGTTAAGGTAAGAAAAAAAAACTCTAGTTTCATCTATTCACAAAGCAAAACATTTTCTTTTATCAAGCGGCTTATTTCATATAAAAAAAAATTTTGGTTTGGCTCACTAATTCTAGTAATTGGCAAAGGGGTTATGGATCCAGTTTGAAAAGATATTACATATTAGACTATATTTGAAAAAAAAAGTATTTTAAGATCTAATGTGGTGTCAAATTTGGATGGTAGGGGAGGTAATCAAATCTAGGTAAGAAGAGTGCTTACTAGGGACTTTAAGAAGACAATTAAACTCTTAATATTGGTTTGATTTTACGTTGGAGTGCAATTCTAATTATCAGTAAACCAATTTATCATTGGATTGTCTAAACGTATTTCATCTACAACCATATGGATTTACAAGAAGAGTGGATGAGTTCTTTTCGATTAAATTGCTTAATTGATGTGCATTCTGTCATTTTCAATTCTGCTACATACCTTGTTTATCATTAGGTCAAAGGAGATTACTCGTGTTTACTAGAACTAAAAGGTTGTTCGTAATCTCGTCATTAGATTTTCTAAACATATTTTAACCTACAAAAATATGGGTTTAGAGGAAGAGTGGAAAAGTTCTTTGCTGTCAAATAACTCAATTGATGCGCATTAGTCATTTTGAAATCTGTTACACACCTCGTCTATCATTAGGCCAAAGGAAATTACCTGTGTTTGCTAAAACAAAGGGGTTGTTCATAATCTTAATTTTACTATATATCCCTCTATCTCAATTCTTTCACTATTTTTAGTACAATGTTATTTGTAAAAACCATTATCATTAGACTTACGTAATAAGTTTGGCTTATTAAGATGGAAACAAGGAGTAGTAAGTAAGAATACGACGAATCTAATGGGAGCTTTGGAACCTTGTTTCATTCCCTTATTTACATATTCTTATAGAAAGAGGAGTGCTCTCTGATGTGTGTTTTATTATTGCATCCTATTCATGATTGAGTAATTCGAATTAAGCCACGAGGGGATAACCATAGAAAAAAAAAAGGATATTATTTGTGTTAGATAGAATGAAGTTCTATTTTATTCGTTGTGTGGACTTTTCATACTCCAACTCATATTATAATAATTATTCAATGCACTCAAATCTAGTGGATTTGATTCAATATTGATGAAAATATAAGGTTGAAATGTATCTTTGTTATGAAACCAAAACAACCAATCTTACTAATAGTCAGAAACGGTGAAGGACCTGCAAGACTTACAAATATAAGCTTATTTTAGTCTCTATTTGGCAAAATAAAAGGAGATTGATGCACAAGTTATCGTTAAAAGATTTTCCCTAATCGATCTATAAATTATACATATAAATAACAAAAAGTTAGAACGTGATCAAACTTTTACAACCTTTTGGGAGTACTTGCCTCTTATTTATCTAGAGGTTGTTGCTAAAGTCATGCAAGAGCTCTGAAACCACATTCGAGCTCTCAAAGACCTAAAACAGGTTCTCTTTAAAGAAAAGCAATTTATCATTACAGAGAAAGCTCTAAGGAACTATTGGAGAAATGGAAAGACCGGAGGAACTAATAATATGTTGTTTGTTTACTTAGTATATTGTATTTAGTTGTTTGATTGTTTTGTTTATATGTGCATAAACTTCCTTTTCTATGTACTTCACATGTAATGGCTATTAATCAATAAAAAGTGCTAGTCTGCTTTGTGCAAAAAGCTTTCATCCTTCACTGTCCTATCTTTAAAACCACTACTCTTGATATTCCCTGATATCTTAGTCCTTAATGGTTGTTAAAGTTCATTAATGAGATTTAGATAACAAGCGTAACTTACAATTTCAAGTAGCACAATTAGCTATAGAATAGAACTCCGGTCGAAGAGCATTGAAGATTATGTTTACTCAATCATCCAACTCAAAACTTGCCTATTTACTTGCAAACAACAACTACCAGTTTGTAGACCAGCTTTGATGAAAACCTCCTATCTTGAATTTTAGTTTCTTACTTTAGAACTATAACTATTGAAACTAATTTATCTAGAAAAAGTTCTAATACTATAGCTCAAGTTTACTCTTGCTGCTCAAAACCTATCATCTACTTAAAGATAGCCAAAACTAAGGTACTATAGAAAAAAGGAAGTTTACATACATAAATAAAGTAGCCAAACAATTAAACACAACATATTAATTAAACAAATAGCATATTTAACGATTCCTTAAAACTCTCTCCATAATAATAAATTTCATTTCTTTAAGAACGGTCCATTTTAGGTCTTCGAGAGTTTGAATGAGGTCCCAGAACTCTTACATGGCTTTAGTAATGCCCTTCAGATCGATAAGAGGCAAGTGCTTCTAGAAGGCAATGAAGGTTTGCTCACATTTTAGTTTTATGTTATCTATACGTATAATTCTATACGTATAATTTGTTAATTGATTTGGGAAAGTCTTTCAATGGTAACTCATATATCTATCTCCTTTTGCTTTGCCGAATATAAATTGAAATATGCTTCTGTTTATAGGCCTTAAAGTTTCTTCACCCTTTTCGATGAATAGTAAGGTAGGTTGTCTTAATTCTATAATAAGGATTATTTTAACCCTAACTTTTCATGAATATTGAACTAGATGCATTATATTTGAGTGCACTAAATAGTTCTTGTAGTACGGATTGGAGTATGAAAGACATACCCAGCGAATGAAATAGTCCTTAGTTCTATCAAGCACTAAAAATATCCTTTGTTATTTGCAATTATCTCCACGCGACTTAATCCAAATTACTATATCAGGAATATGATGTAATAATAGAGTGCACATCAAAGAGTACTCTCCTTTCTCTAAGAATAAGTGAATAAGGGAATAAGATAGGAATTCAAAGCATCTTTATGAAGAGATGGAGTAATCCTTACTTAACAGCTGAAAGCTGACTAGTATGAAAATACGTGATTTGTCATCCTTTACGTACCTCACTTGTTGTACTCTTACTTACTATTTTTTGTTTTCATCTCAGTAAGCCAAACTTTTTGCATAAGAGTAATAATAATGGTTTTTGGGAATAACATTGTACTAAAAGTAGTAAAAGGTATTACCTAATGGTAGAAAGTTGTGCAGTAGAATTGAGATTGCGAATGACTCCTTAATTTTAGCAAACACAAGTAATTTCTTTTGATTTGATGATAGAGGGGGTGTGCAGAAAAATTGAGAATGACAGGACACGCATTAGTTAAGCTATTTGATAGAGAAGGACTTGTCTTCCTCTAAATCCATATCTTTGTATGTTGAAATACGTTTGTATAATTTAATGATAAAATGGTTTAAAGTTAATTAGAATTGCACTCTAGCCTATATATAAGGTTGTATTGAGAGATTGATTATCTTTTTAAAATCCTTGCAAGTACTTTTCTTCCTTAAATTAGATTGCCTTCCTTACTGTTCAAACCGAGTGCTGCATTAAGTCTTGAAATGTTTCTTTTCAAATGCTGTCTAATTTGCAATATTTTTTCAAATCGGATTTATAACCCTTTTGTCAAATACTAGACTTAATGAGCCAAATCAAAATTTTTTTCTTCCAGTTCGGTTGCTTGATAAAAGAGAATGTCTTGTTTTGTGCGGTGTAAGCCCCAAAACTAAGCCAATTGACCGTAGGATTGAATTTAGAACCCAAGGTTTAGGGCGATCGGCTAAAGGATCCGATCACACCTAAATTATAAACTATTGAGGGAAATATTAGTAAAAATGACCCCGTAAACTCAAATTTGAGAAAATAAATAGCAAAATAGGAGACTATAAAATTTTCAAATTTTAAGCATAATAACTGCTAATTACCGAAAAAGCAAAAAGTGTAATATAATAACCAATAAATTATTAGAGATAGATTATATGTATACTAAAAATTTTAGAATGACCAAAATAATATTTAGGAATGTTCACGTGTACCCTACATGTATTTACGTGTAGATAAAAATACGCGTAATTACTAAAATTGGCCGAAAACTAAGCAAATAATTAAAGAAAAATATAAAATAATTATGGAAAAATAAGAAAAAAAATCAGAAGATGATAAGATGAATCAAGATAAGGTCGTGGCAGGTCCAAAGCTGCAAAATAAAAATTAGCCAATAAAAATTGAACAACACAAAAGCCAAAAATTAAGGAATTTGGACAAAGTCTTGTCAAATTAATGCATATTAATTACAGCAAATGTCTATAAATAGGGAAAAAATTTACAGAGCTCATTTGGACAGTTTGGAAAGTGAGAAAATTAGGGAGAGTCGAAAATTCGAGAGAAAATCCAGAAAATAAAAAAAATAAGAAAAACTGTGCAGTTAAGGGTTTTAAAAGGAACCCACACCAGAAGAGGAGCTGGAAGTGGACGGCCACCACCACCACACGGTGGTGGCAGCGCCCAGGCCGGCCGACAAGGCCACGGCGGCCCGCGGTGGCCGGAGCCACCCAAATCGATGAGTCCGATTTCCAGCCCGAATCTTGTGAATTTTTGTAAAAATAGTAAATATAATTAGAAAATTATGAATTTTGTTATTCTGGGGTATTTTTGTATGTAGTTTGTAGGAAAAATATTATTTTGATGAAATTATGTCCCGAAATATATGGTCCCTAAGAAATCATGCAAAACCGAGCACATTTCGGTTTAGAAATAAATGACCTTAGGAGTGTAGTTTCAAGCCCAAATTTTTTCTATAGATTACTCAGATGATATAGAATAGTGCTATGAAGCCCTTTTTCAAAAATTAATTTTTCGAAATTTTTAGATAATTTTTAGGCCCTAAAATGAGGCATAAAATGGGTAATTTAAGATTAATTAAGTAATTAAATTATTAATTACTGACTTAGTGAATAAGTAGATGTTTTAGGATGTTGAAATCTGATGGTGTATGATACTTGTAGGATTTAGGGTGTTAGATGTAATTATTAGGTTAATTATGTAAATGAGTAATAGGAAAAATAGTTAATTTTGTAAATTAGGGAAATTTGGAGTAAAATCTGATTTAGGATGGATTTAGACATTTTGAAATAATAATTTCTGTTTAGAGATGGTAATTAGGGTAATAGAAATATTAGAAATGCATTATGTGCATAATATGCAATAATACATAATGTGTAATTTTTGAAAATACAATAAATAGAAAATATTAGGATAAAAATTGATATTATATAAATAATAGGGATATATAATAAATCTGATAAGAAACTTGAATTTATGTAATTATATGAAAAAAATGTAAAAATTTCTCACATTAGGAGTAAATTCGGTACACAAATAGGGATTTAAGTGTATCGGATGGAATAAAATACCGACTAGGGGTAATAACGGTATATAGGAGATCGGGAAGTAATGTGATTAATTTCACATTATAGGTTGAAACGGATTTTTAGGGTTAGAATCTAAAACATTACTTAAAAATCGAACTAAAAACCTGGTTTAGAAATCTATGCGAAAACTGAACCTGAACCTAACCCCAAACCTAGAATAATTGTAAAAGACTTAATACCTAGATAATTAGCCATATTAAACCTTAAACAAAACCTAACAATAAGCATTATAGGATAAAATGAACCTATAATAATTATATGAAAAGCTGAAACCACGTTCGTGTTATAGGGATAACCGGCGATGGCCTGAGCAAATCGGACCTCGAGTGAGCGAGCGAGGAGTCGATGTAAGTTGGGATTAATACGCTGCTGTATTTTGGAGGCTTAAGATTATGCTTGATTGTGCTTGTTAGATAGTTGAATGCGTGCATGTGCTTGATTATGAGTGATGCTATGACTATGTTTGTTGTCTTGGCGCATATTGTATGAATTGTATGTAATGATTGATCACCCTAAACTAGACCTAATCAAATATACGACCAGTATTCATAATCGAACATGCATGGCAACCCGTTAGGGGATTTAGGACTCTCCGGCCAAATACCGACCCCTTCGGAAGGGATAGCGCAGGATTGCAAAATGGTCCCTTCTTCATCCTCAGTCGAACTAAGTGACAGGAGAGGAGGTCGCGGCGGGGATGAAGACAGTGGTTCGAAGGTAGTCGCGGGAGGAGCAAGGTCTCCATTACACAAGCCTGGGTTTGGTCGTGAGCTGTTGCATTAACGGTAACTCCTCAACCCGGATTAGAGCGGGCGCAATTTCTCTAATCTCACGACGGGCCGGACAACGTCGTGCGATGGCATTTGCTTGCACATGCATTGCAACTAATAAATGATTGAAAACCTTGTTGTGTGTATGGTATAGTTTTAAGTCCTCCGTCCCTACTTACTGAGCTGTGGTTGCTCACATCCCTATAGACGTCGTGCAGGTGCTGGCTAAGAAGCGGCAACAACTACTCTGAAGCTAGCAACTGCTGGATCCTGGGGAGTGAGGAAAAACATTGAAGAATCAACACATGTTTTACTTTTCATTTCTAATTAATGTAATAACTGAATTATAGTAATTATATATATATTTCCTCACTTTCTTAGGTAAATGATTTGTTTAAATTACAAATTGTCTACTTCAAAGCGGGTTAGTCGTGGACGCCTTGTGTAGATCAGGTCTAGGATAGCGGTTGTGAGGCCAACTTCTATCTTAGGGTGGTTTACACGGCGGGGCTGTTACGACTCTGCCGCTTCGGGGCGTGACATGCGGTGATGAAATTAGAACTTTTTTCTTTACCTCAACTCTCTGAACTTCATTAAAAAATTAAGATGAATCATTGAATCTAATCAAGAAAGCTATTAGATTTATAGGAGCTAAACTCTGAACTTAACTGATTGCGAAGGATAAAAAGATACTTTATATAAAAATATAAGAGATAAAGTTAAATTTTATTAATAAGAATACTTTAAAGAGGGGAGATGATTCAAATTTAGGTAGGGAGTGCAAGGGAGTAAAAGTATTATGTCGATAGTAGGGTGGATAAAAAAAATCTTTATTCATTGCGTTCCGTCTTGATAGTTGAAAATTGAAAGAATGTGAGATAAATCAATAGGAAATGTTGTTACTTACTTCAGAGAAAAAGGGGATCCAATATAGAGACATTTAAAGAGAGTTGGTAGAATTGGATAAAAAGGGGTTCAACTTTCATCAACTTTAGGTACTTCTCTCTTGAGAGATGAGCCTTCACTAAGTTCAATGTAATTGAGTTAGAGTGAGAGTTTGAAGAATGAGCTTTTGTCGATAAATAAGATATTATTTTCTTATTGCATGTTAAGAAACAATTGCTAAAACAAAAATGAGGATAGTTTCCACGGGCACACTTGGGGACTTAGAAGTTGCTCATAAAAAGTTTGCATCGACGAATGGGTATAAACCAAACCTAGAACAAGATGAGCTTGATTTCTTTCTGTTATCTAGTGGTCTTATTATTTTCTTTTTAATATTTTCTTTTTAATAGTTTAGTTGCTTAACATTTCTAATTCATGATCTCAAACCTATTCCTTTTTTGTACGAGTTCTCTCTGCTTTCCTCCCCTTCTTTTGGGTAAAGGGACTCAAAGAACAGCATTGGTATGTGTTTGCATGTATTTAAGTATTGCCCTAATAATCATAGAAGAGAGTGCTTGCATTGCTATTTAAAACCTTATAGTTTCTTTTTATATGTAATAAAAAGCTTAGGTTTAAGAATTAATCTTTAAATGTCCCTAAAGTATTCAATTCTTATTAAGGTTGTAACTAACTCCCTTTCTTACTCTTTCACTTTCAATTGGAGGATTGAATCGCCCCATAAGGGGGTAGGGGGAAGGAATCCATTAATGGAAAGGAAAATTGTCCTGATGGAGGAATGATGGTAGGACAAGCATAAGAAGAGGCCCACTCATGGAAAGGCTACAAAAACCTTCTTTTCTATACATGTAATAATTTCTTTGAGAAAGAATGCGTAGAAGAGGTCAAAAGATTTATTTTGAGCGATTGAATAATAAGTGAGCTCTTTGAAAATTGATATTGCTTTCGCCTGATGTTGTGCTATTAGATTCCGGAAGCTAGGAGTGGTATGCGACTGATCCAACTCGCCTCATCTGACCTCCTTGTAACGGAGTGCTTATTAGTTTTGTTGAGAAAGCACTTTGATCCATCTTTTCAAGAATCCTTAACTTTTTTTTAGGCTATAAAGGACTGGAATTCATTTGAAGGAATCATTTAGGCAGACGTAGTAAGTTATTTTGATCATATCCTGCATGGTCTATTAAAGACTTAGCTGAAAGGGAGTCCACAATCGGAAAGTAGTGGATCTCATTTCCTCTTTCTTGGAGACACTGATCCTTGGGTCCAAAAAAACTTTTTGAGAACTTGAATGTAGATAGCATCACACTAGCTACCTTAAAGGCCAGAGTAAACTTTTCTGTTTACAATGGATTTAGCCCCAGTTGCGGGATACCTTAAAACCATGTAAAATTTAGTACTTTGGTGAATTTTTTTGTAGGTTTTTGGTTCAAGGAAGTGTCGTGCCTTCGGGAGCAGTTATTTGGTCCTTGTTTCCTCTTCTTCTTCTTATTATTTTCATTGCTATGCAGTTGTCAATCATGAAGACAAAAAAAAGGGAGATGGGAAACTAGCATGCAAAGCTTTACACGAGGTGAAAATCAACAATCAGGATCCAACAGCACAAGTCATAACACATTAGGTCATCTCGAGGTAATTTGGTTATATCTATTCTACATCTTCAGATATGGCCAATATAATTATATTATGTCTCAGATTTAGCTAACTTCTCTCGACATATGTAAAGCAACATAAGCACAAAATCAAAGAGGCATTGAACCATCGTTCAATGTGCAACACCATCTTTGAGGTACCATTTTGCCTTTGCATTTTATAGCAATTGGTTTATCTCAAATTTTCAATAAAGAGGAAATTAAGACTTCCTGCACTTAGACAGACAAGTTCGAGCTCTCAACTGAATGTTGCGACCAAGAGTTCAATTACACAAGAACTCTCTGCTCTTTTCCGTAAGCTTCCTCCGAAAATAATGCTCAGCCCCCTTTCCTCCTCTCTATTCTACTATTTATACAATAAAGCTTGGCTCCTTTTTTCTCTCTATCAATCCCCTTTTTCGTTGAATATACACGTAAGAAAGAAACATAAACTCTAGGAATGCTATCATAGACCCTTAGAAATCTTCCCCAAACTTCACATAAATATAACAGTCAATTTAAACCACATGAAACTAGAAAAGAAGCTGATAATTAAAGGACAAAGAGGACATAAATGCCATGACTAATATATGGATCGTTTCAACTGTCAATTTCGTATATAACATACATAAAATGTAATAACCCTTTAGAATTAATGGGATTTGAGTACTTAGGCCAATTGGCATGGATTGTGAGTGTTGTGTTTTTGAAATTCTATGTTCCTGGTGTAATTATTGTGAAAATAAGAGTGATTTCGCTTTTACTGGTTCTGAGGAGGAATGTAGAGATGATGATTGGCATTAGAGGGACGTGTTTGGGTTCATTCCTGTTAAATTTTGTTTTTGGGATCAAATGTTAAAAGACAGACATGTAAGTTTCAAAATCAATACAATATAATATGTCAGAAGCTTTAAGTTATAAAATCCAATAATAGAGTTATCTGGAACCATTCACTGCTCGAACAGGTAATCAGTGATTCTCACATTCTTGCCTTAGCATATTTGAGGGAAGATGTTGTCCTGCTGGCTGGTGGTAAGAGTTTCTGGGAAAATCTGGTAGTGAGCTACGATTTCTGTTGTTATTTTGGAGTTCAGTTCTTTGGGCTCTCTTGTAATTGTTCACAGTAGATGTGTCTCCTTTTTCTATTTTTCTGATGTTACAAGAAACATGGGTACTTCATCGTGATATTGCTTATTATTGCCGATGCACTGATATATTGTAATGATATATGTTGCCTCATTTTCATTAAATGATGTATATCAAAATGTTAGGAGATTTTGGTTTCTTTATGACCTGGAAATCGGAATAGAGTAGGAAACGGGACATTCGAAGTTAAATAAGAGAAAATACTCCTCTTGTGTATTAGGACCCAACTTATTTAAAATGTCTATACTCAATATTTCACGTATCGCTTCAAATAGAAGGTGGTGACATTCCTTGTCCTGAATGTGGGGTGCCTATTTGTTGCGTTGCTATCCTCTCTCCTTTTTGGCAAAGTTGTGTGCCTATTCATGCATTTTATAGTGACATCTAGAGATAGCCTCTAATATAGGCAGAATACAGCATGAGCATACATACAATGAAAGAATGTGTTATAAATGAGAAATCTTGTTGCATGGTGCTTTGATCTTAAGATTTTAGCTTCTCTATATTGGCATCTAAGCAGATAACTTCTACATAATTGCCAAAGAAAACTTTCAAAGATGGAAATCACTTGTGCACATTCTCTTGCATGACTTTTGACACTTCTATGCATGATGCAGGTGACTCCTTGTGTCATCCTTTCAATCTTTCTCCATCCTTATGTTTACAGATTTACTTTTCTGTTAGTTATACAAGTTCATATTACATCTGTATAATATTCAGGTTAGGTTAGGTTTGCTTTGCCATGTCAGCTTCAATTTTGGCTTTCATCTCTATAATTGTGCTTCAAATTGGGTTGGATTTGTGTTGTGTTTTTGTGCGGTGATTGGGATTGCTTAAAAGTATAATAATAATAATAATAATAATAATAATAAAGTAATAACAATGCTGTAAGCAGAATTGATCTGACATTGTTACCGACGGACTAATATGGATTTTACTGAAGTCCACAGAAGCTTGATTCTGTATATTATAAAACGATAGCTGTTGCCGTCTGTATTCTTGCCAGATGGTCCCTGACCTACTTAATGTCTCCAAAGCAAGCTGACAAAAGCAGTTGCAAAGTTATCCTTTACTTATTTTGATGGATACAACTATGGATTGATTATGTCGGATATTATTGTCCGTGTAGCTACGATGATATTTATCTTATATTAAGGAGAGAGTTATCTGCAGGTAACAGTCATCTACTGAGTCCTTTTTAATATGCATGTATCAATAATATGTATCCTCCTGTCACCAAGCTTGTTCTTCCTTACTCGTAGGAGTAGCATGCTTTGAGGAAAAGGAAAAAGCATGGTCTATTGAAGAGAGAATCAATACCACCTTCTCTTCACACTTGCACAAAATGACAAATTTATTTATTCAAATACTTTTTCTATTTTGTACACGTATTATATTTTTTGTATAAATAAGTTAGTAAGTTTATACACGCACACAATCATATATTTTCAGTTTAAACGGAAAAAACAAAAAACTGTCACTATAGTTGGGGGTTTTTCAATTTTATCGTAAATTGTTCATGGGACCTCCATTTTTCTTTGTTCTTTTGCTCATCGTGGTAATAAAGGTGGTAGGGTGTTAGATTACAGCCGCCATTAACACCTTTAGTTATAATGTTGAAGTAAGAAGAAACGAAAGTTGTTCAAAGGGGGTGATGGTTTAATATACCAGTACTTTTTACCTCTTTATCAATTTCTTGATATTACTTTCAATCTCTTTTGTAGTGTAATCAAGATGATACAGCACCCTAGTAGTGATGGGCTTATAGAAATTTAACCGTATTTATTTATTTTTTGTATTTTTGATTGGTTTGATTGTGAATGGTAGAATTAATCAATTTGGACGAAAATATAAATTTTTATCTAGTTTAACGTGTAAATTGGTGATTCCACCTATATTTATATAATAATAATTTTATATTCAATTTGAATTAGTTTAATTTTTTTAAATTATTAACTCTTAGAATTATATGAATAAGATTATAATTTTGACAAATAATTGCTTCTCGCTCTTCTCGGATGGGCGATAAATTAGGAAAGATCAAAAGGCGCTCTTCTCGGATGGGTGATAAATTAGGAAAGATATAACTTTTCCTTTCTTTCCGAATCAGGATTGTCTCCAAATTGTTGAATGTAGACTCCTGGAAGTACCTGACGTGAAGCTATACAGAGAAAACTTGAAATGGCCTTCAACTTGCCATCATAAACTGGAATGGGTCCCACGGCTACAGGGTAAATATGTATTGCAAATTCCATCTCTCTTCGAGGCATGAATCTCCAAATTGCAAATTGTGCGTACGAGTCAAACATGTGGGCCCCATGACAACATAGGCAATAGAAACTACTGTACGTGACTTGTGACATTTTCCCAGTGTAACGTCTTTTCGTTATTCAAATAAGATGGCAAATAGGAGCTACGAATTGAAAATGGAAATGACTTAGCCATTTGGTCCTACGTGTGTTCCGCTTGTAATTCTAGGCTTCCGTTTCTGCAATATTTTTATACTTAAGCTTATATTTTGTAATTCCATACATTTTTCATATTATAAGTATAAAAGTGATACATTTAAATAGCTTATACTTGAGATAAAATTAGATAAACATAATAAAAACTATTTAAGCCCAAACTTAGAATTATTTTTCACCAATTTATTATATTAATCCAATTTTGTGTAATTTATAATTTTTATGTTAACAAATTCAATTAAAAAAAATATAATTTTTGGACTTGTTGATTAAGCCATTGATTGTTTACACCGAGAAATATATTCACTTCCGTTTATTCATTGTTTTATGAGCCATATTCATACCAACCATATTTATAAAACATACAAACCCTTCGACAACTTTCTCATGGTTATGACATGTGCCATTCCAAAAGTATTTGGGTGCATTATCTTTCTTTAAAGATCTTGAGAAAGGTTTACTGGGGACAAAAGAAAAAAAACTTGTACATTCTGGACAAAACCAATCTTAATACGATACAGAGAAAAGAATACATAAGGGTACACATCAAGGAGATGTCTCGTGCACTTCAAAGCTTAGGGCACTAATTTGAGATTATTTGAGGACTTATTAATGTACTTGATTTTAATTGGAGGCTTGGTCTCTTAATGAGGTCATCTCATACTTTGTTCAGAAAAAAGAGAGCTAAACTATAAAGAAGTTGTAAGCAATCACTTAGCCAATACATCTAAGGATGAAAGGTTAAAAGAAAAAAAAAATGGAAGGATAATGAGGTTGCAATACAAACACCGCAATAGAAACAACATAAAGAGAAAGTAAGGGATTCTTATTTCTTTTTTCTTGCTAAAGGTACACTTCTCAATTTTCTTTGTTTAAAGGTTAATTTGACTTCGATATCAAACACATGTGATAGATAAATTTAGCTGCATCAACTCACATTAGTGTATCTATGTAAGGTTACTTGAGTTACCAAAAGCCCAATAATGGTAAGAGATACATTTATGTTGGCAATGGTAAGTTGGTTGAGGTGTTGAGAAATTTTAAATTATTACCAAGGATCAATTGTTATTTGAATTTGAATGAGACTTTTATCATACTGTCTTTCAGATGGAATTTGGATTCTATTGTCTCTTTAGACAAATTTAGTTATACTTATTCATTTGACAATAGTCAGTTTAGTCTCTTTTGTTACTCAAAATTAGTTAGAATCGGTTCACTATCTTACAAGCAATGATCTATAATTATTGGACACAATTGCCTCTTTTAATGGATCCTTGCATGTTGATAGTCAAAACTTATAGCGCAAATTAACTGATGAGAATTCAACTTCATTGTGATATAAGAGATTAGGTTACATCTCCGAAAGGGAGAATGGAGAGACTTATGTTTGATAATATTCTCGACACCCTTGATTATATAGATTTAGATGTGTATAGATTGTATAAAGAAAAAATAAACAAGTGTCATGAGATTGGATGCCAACAAGGCTATAAGAGTCTTAGAATTTATATATGTGTGGATCATTCACTGCAACTTCTTGGATTGTTCAATGGTTAACAATATTTTATAAGGTTCATAGATGACTTATCTCAATATGACTACTCATATCTCATTTATGAGAAATTACATACATTGAATGTGTTCAAAAAAATATAAGGTCGAAGTTTAAAATCAACTTGGTAGAAAAGGATTAAAAATGTTAAGTCTGACTGTGTTAATAAACATTATGGTAGATATGATGGATTAAGTGAACAACATTCTTGACCATTTGTTAAATTTCTAGAGGAAAGCAGTATTGTCTCATAGTACACTATGTTAGGTTCACTTGCCATGAATGATGTTGCTAAAAGGGAAAAAAAAAAAAGAATGCATGAAAGATATGGTAAGGAGTATGATTTGTTACTCTACCTTACTGAAATTACTCTAAGAGAAGCAATGGAAACTGCACTAGAGTCATTCAACAAAGTAGTAACTAAGATAACTAATAAAGCCTTATATGAGCTTTGGATAGGTGGAGAGATTAGTTTATAGCACTTAATCATTTGAGGATGTCCATCTAAGGTTAGGCCTAATAGGCCAAATGAAAGGAAACTAATCTCTATGACTATGAGTTGCTATTTTATTGAACACTTTAAAAGGTTTAGGCATTACAAGTTTTATTATCTCACAACTAAGGCAACCTTTGAGACAATAAATGCTTGGTTTTTTAAAGATGTTGAGTTTGTAAGGGGAGATAAAGTGAAAGGACTTTATCTTTAAAGAGGAGTACATTGATATTCCTCCAATGACCATTGAAAGTATTCAAAATTAGGCTATAACACTTGACATTATTCATGAAGCAAGTTTCCATCAAAACAATGTCATTGAAATTCTAAAGCTACAAACATTACAACTTGAGAACTAGTACCATTATGGAGAACCACTAAAAAAAGGTAGATGATTACATCATATTTCTTTAAGAACATAAGGATGATATGGGAATGATGGAAGATGATCCAATCAACTTCCATTAAGTCACGGAAAGATCTAAGTTTCAAAAGTACATAAATGCCATGAATGAAGAGATAAAGTCTGAAGGACAATGGCATATTTCGTTATAAAGACACTTCCTCTCTGGTTTCATGAAAAGACTTTTAGGATCATAATGGTGCTTGTAACTCAAGCAGGCGTATTGACAATTATATCACCAATTTCATCAAGTTAATGTCTCATCATAGTTTGAGATGAATGCCGTTGATGATTGTGTATACCACAAGTTTAGTAAGAGGTGAGTTTATTTTCTTGATTTTGTATGTAGATGGCATATTGCTTATCACTAATTATATGGGCTTATTATATGAAATCAAGAGAATTTTATTAAAGAATTTTGAAATGAAAAATTTTGGTGAAGCCTCTTTTATATTAGGAATCCAAATATATCATAATCGTTCTTGATGTATTATTAGATTGTCATGAAAGAGTTATATTAAGGAGGTGCTTAAACGGTTTGGCATGAAAAATTGCAAATAAAGTGAGACCTCTATTGCTAAATGAGATAAGTTTAGCCTCGATCAATTCTCAAGAAAAGACCTTGAAAGTAAAGAAATGGAAAAGGTTTCTTATGTTTTACCATATTGTAGCCAAGCAAGTCATGCTGTATTTGTAGAGAATAAAAGATTACATGCTCACATATAGAAAATCAGACCAGCCAAAAGTCATTGGTTACTTTGATTTTAATTTCATTGGATGTTGAGATAGTTAGGATCCATATCTAGTTATATATATCTACTTGCTAGAGGAGTGGTTTCATGAAAGAGTACTAAGTAGATACTAATAGCTTCTTCCACTATATCAGTAAAGTCTATAGCTTGTTATAAGCATCCAGAATATGGCTATGAAGTTTGTCATTGGGCTGCTAATTATGGATAATGTTAAAAGAGCATTCAGGATATATGGTGACAATTAATTAGCAATACTGTCTTCCGACAACAAAAGGAAATGATAAAGTCAAAATGCATAGACATCAAGCTCCTATGTGAAGGAAAGAGTTTAGAATAGATAGGTGTCTATAGAGCACATTAGACAAACTTCATGATTGCGAATTCACTTAGAAGGGACTAACATTGAAAGTCTTTCATGAGCATGTTGCTTATATGGATAATATAAGCCCCTAAAATTGAGTTTAAGACAACCGAGCTCAGATTTAGGACCTTTAAGGAGACTAATCTAATTGAACCAAAACTTTACGACTAAAATAGAAAAGTTAATTGAGGTGATACAGTGAAGTTAGATTTTAGAAATAATAACTCAAAATCTTAATTTTGCCCTTAGAAGTAAGAATATTCAATATAGTACTAAAATGGTCGAAACTTCTAAAATCAAGCTTAGATTGCGACGAGAACTTAAAGATAAGTTAATTGAGCTATAAAATGAGATAATATAGTAAAATTTATTATATAAATATAAACATATTTTTATGTGTATACCCGATGTAAATAATAATTATACTTGTAAATTAATCTTAAATTATGTAATTATATATATATATATATATTATGTTGAATTCATGAAATTAATTAAGAGAACATATCCTAAAAATAAAAGATATGTTAGAAACTAAATTATATGAGCATAGTTATATATTATGTGTGATATATACAAGGGATATATACTTGTATATTAATAAATAACTAAGTATTAATAAAATATATTCAAAATATCTAAATAATTGCAAATCTTATCCAAAAAAAAAAAAAAACCCTTTAAACTTACTGATTTAAGTTTGGAAATTGCTTGGAATCATCGAAGTTAGACAATTGCTGAGTCAAAAAGCAAATTTTACAATCAAGTGACACCTCCTACTTGCATTTATGAGAAGAAAACAAGGAAAAAAATTAAAAAGAAAAATAAAGAAAAGTAGCAACCAACTCCAACATGCATAAATAGGCTTCATTACATCAATTCCTAACTTTACAAACTAGAAATAATAGAAAGAAAAATAAAAAAAAATTATAGAAATAAGAAAAATAGAGCAATTTTCGTACTATGCTAGAACTCAAAGCTACCTTGATTCTGCTTTGAAACCCAGCCAACCCCACTCGATTTACCTACTGCGTAAGCTGTCTGATACATCCCCAACCGCCGCCGGCCACCAGAGAGTCTAAGAACACTGTCGATTATCTGCCTTGTATTTCAATAATTTGTAAAAAATATCAAATCCACCCAAAAAAATTTGAACAAATTGTACTTAGGTTATTTTGAATATAATTTTACGTGATATTTTTATTTTTTAAAAATCATAATATTTAATATACTTTTTTAATAAATTTATTGTTTATCCAAATTTAGAATTACAAAATAAATATACTAAATGATATTGTTTTTAGCTGAAAATTTTTGTATAGGATGTGTATGATATATAAAAAATTGCTATGGAGCCCGAATTTTTATTTGAATATTTTTAATATTTATTTCATTTTTTGAGCCTAAAAATAGCTAAAAAATAGGCTAAAATTATGAATTAAATAGGAAATTATGAAATTAATTGATGAAATGAACATGTACTAATCTCTAGTGAATAATAACGATGTAGGATCAAAATGAAATTTATTTGGTATAAAAAGAATCATAATTGAGTAATTCAAGATAATTTAGAGGTAAATTTGTAAATACAAGCATATAGGCGATAAGTTGAAAACTTGAAACTAAGTGATAACCGAATTCCTTATATTTTTAGGAGTCTATAGAAATTTTCGAGAAATTATTTGGAAACCTGAGCTATTTATTACGAATTTACCTAATAAAATGGCTTAAATTACAAGTTGGGGTGTATTTTTAATATTAATAAGCTAAATTGAATTAAATAGTTAAATAAAAACTATATACATAATTATTGATCAGATTGGATTAAATGAGTTTTTTTATTATATTTACTGACATTTTCTGATCGGGATACACTTTAGATATATTAGGGTTAGATAATACTCATATTGTAACGATATATGGACAAATTAGGTAAAATACAATTTACTAACGTAAATTATGTATAATACGATAATATTCCTATAGATACGTATAACTATAATAAAAACTTGAACTACTTGTTAAAAGTCATCTCTAGGAACATGACTCGTAAAACGTATCATTAGGTCTTTACAAACCCAATGACATTAATTTTGTTAAAATCGGACAACCTTAAGTAATGTAACTTATAAATTTATTATATTTTAGAATGTACGTATTTTGGTAACCTTACCGAAATTAAAACATGAATTAATTAATTAAAATTATATTTTGATATGATCGAAACGATATATAATATATAATAGTATAGATGACGTACAGTATCAACAATTAATAACTTAATTCGATATATCATATATACATATATATATGTATATAACCGTTATAGATTAAACTATAATATTTTCATAATTATTACGAAAACTGAATTTAGGTTTTTTATATAAATAGGATCTTTCAGTACAAAGACAGTTGATGACTCGAGTCAACAATAGTGAGCGTTTAAACAGTTAAGTTGGGATTGTGGCTTTACTGCTTATTTAGATTCTGTTTTAAAGTATTCGAAGACCCCAGAGTACTTCTAGCTGTGTTTGTAGTTAGTCGACTGTGTGCATGCCATGTATGTGGATGATATTCAATTGTGATAGGAGTTGAACTCCCTAGCATGCTATTTTACATGTTTACATTGATTATGTATTATATGAACTTGTTGGCCACCCTTAATTAAAACTAACGTTTATTCGACTAAAATGAAACTGGACATGCATAACACCCATTAGGGGAAACGATTAAGAGTATTAGGCTAAATACTAACTTCCTTCGATGAGGATAACTGAAATGGTTTTTTCCTCATCCTTAGTAAAACTAAGTGACAAGCGAGGAAGTCATAGTAAGGTTAGGGACCGTGATTCAAAGGTGGTCATGGGAGAAGAATGTTCTCCATTGCATAAGCTCGAGTTTGGTCTGACTTGAGTTGTAATGAAACTCCTCAATTCAAGTTAGAGCAGATGTAATTTCTCTAACCTCATAGTGAACCAGATAACATTGTACGATATTTCATTTGATTAATTGCATTGCATTTCATCATAATTATTAACCTTATTTATGTTTATATGGTACTCTTCTGACTCCATCCCACTTACTGAGTTACTTATGCTCACATCCCTATAGATTCTTTTGCAAGTGTTAAGTGAGGTTAGGATATTCAGATACCACCTTTCTGAGGTTAGTGTGCTGCTGTTTGAGAAAATAAGGATCAAGAAATCAACTGAACCTAGACTTTTGACTTTGTTTTTTGAGTTTTTAAGGAAACTAATTAGGAATTCTTTAGGAGCTCACTAGTTTCCTAACTTCTTGTATATAGACTGCAAAATATATGGTTTTTAATAAACTCTTATTGTAACCTTTACCTTTAAATGTAAAATGACAGGTATTTTGTAAAGCTCTAGCACAAGTTTGGTTATTAATAGGTGTCAGAACAGACGTTTTAAGCTGGTTGAGTTGTGTACATCTTGTGTGAACTGTATCTACGATAGAAACTATGAGGTTAACTTCCATTTTAAGTTAGTTTATACAGCAAGACTATTATGATTCTTCCTGTTCGAGGCGTAACAGATAATGTATATATTTAGAATGTTTGGTTTTAATGGGAGTTTGTATTACAGTATAATTATTGTTAAGGTTAATTTCAATTTTAAGGTTATTTTTAGTTATAAAGAATTACTAGTGAAATTTATATATCTACTTTTAAAGTAGGATCAGTTGAAAATAGGCATCTTATATCACATTTCATGTAATTTCCATGTTATACATGTATACTTGATCTATGGCATTCAATTATATTAATGTATAAAGTGGGACTAGTTGAAAATAAGCATCTTAGATCACATTAAATGAAAATTTTATGCTACACATTTATACTTGATTCATGTTATTCAATTATATTAATATATGTAATCATTGAAGGATCAGCTATGATATATTAATTCTGTATTAATGTAATTGGTGGACCAGACTACTGGTGATACATTCCGAAATAATAGCAAAAATTTTCTAAGTACTCATAGGGTTTATACAAAATTATAAGTCACATATATAGCCCAAGTAAGAGATTCATTGCAACAAAATTAACCTATAGTCACCAAATCCTTAGCTAACAATGCTTTATGGTAGTAAAATGTCATATTTTTAGTTATCAAATTAATCATTGGTAATAGATAAGTTTGGGGATATTTTAGGATTGAATGGAAAACTCTTTTGACTACAAAATGAAAATTTTGGTGGTTAAATATAATACATATAGCTACCAAATCTTATTATTGGTAGTTTATGACTTTGAGAAAAAAAAAAATCTTAAAAAGATTAAATTAAGCTACCAAAATAAAGTGGCCTCTAAATGGTATTTTATAATCACTAATCTTATTTTTTGTAGCTAAATATAGAGTTGTCTACTTTTTAGATGCCCATAAAAGGAAAAAACTTTTTTATTTATATTATTAAAGCCGATTCAGGCTTATGTAATCACTACATTTTTATCCATAAAATTCCTTATACTGCCCTTATATTATTTTTCACAAAGATTTAATTTCACCAAGATTTAATTACTTGCTCAAAATTTAATTTATGGGTTTTATAGTAATTTTAACATGTAACAGTTTCTCCCCCCATTAACACTCCACCTTACTCTCAAATTTAAAACATAACTACCTACGGGGTTTTTTTCCTGTGCGTGTGTGTGTGGAGATAAGGCAGTTTCTTTTATTCCAAAACTGTTGATATTTTAATGTAATTAAATAGACGTGATTTTCCATTACTCTTTCTTTTTGCTTTGCTATTTGTAAGATTAAGGTTACCCATCTCTATTTTCTGACCTTTAAAGTTCACATACAGAAATTTGTCGAAGGAATCGGATCAATCTGCCAGTATGGCTCTTTCAATGGTGAGATTATTTCATTGTCTAATGTTGTTTGGATCATCATCGTTGACTGATCTTTTTTTCTTCACTATCACTTCTCCTTTTGTTAGGTTTGGTTTGGTTCTTCAATAAATTATGAGGCCTTCCTTTCTTTATTTTTCTATGAGATTCACTTTTCAGGATGTGACTGTTGATTTACAATAATTATTTTTTCCCTAAAAGTTAGGGTTCTCATATTTAATTAAGGGTCTTCTATTCTTCACATGATTTTTTAAAAAGTTTTAATTTATGTTGCTATCATTGTTGGACAAATGATTTTCTTTTTTATTTTTTTAATCTTAGAGATTAATTTATTGATTTCTATAATGTATGAAAGGGAACAATGTCTTTAAGTATGAACGATAATTTTCTTGCATTAAACTGACTATTTTTGTTTTTAAGGTCGAGATCTTCCGGACGATAGTTTCAAGAGCAGTGAGTAAGTTTTTTGAGGATTTTATATGATTCTACTTCTTGATAATTTGTTGAATCCTATAAGCTTTATTTTGAGTATGTATTTTATGTAACTGAAAGAATTGTATTGTTCATATTTTTCTTGTGAATTTATATATAATTACATGGCATGTTGCATTCTCATTCTCATATTGATTTAAGTTATATTTAGGGGAATTTTGGTTTTTAGTAGAATTATCAATATAGTTGGTTTTTCTTTGAATGAAAGACAAAACAAAAGTCAAATTTGTGAAATTCTGGTTTTGATTGGAAATTATTGGAACATTAATATATTTTATTTTTTTTAAATGAGTATCTCTTTTTGCATATCCAAATTTGAATCCGTGTGCTAAATAATGCAATGTGCCAATCAAAGCTAACAATAAATGAAGGTTGAAACCAAGGATGGCGGAATGGGATAAATGCAGCATGGAAAATGGTGTTTTGATTATACATGTTCCTATGGTGCAAGCAAGGGTTAAAGGTTAATTCCATTTAATTTTTTTTATTAAATGGATAAAAGTGAAAGTTGGAGTGGAAGACGATAAGACAGGATATGGGCTGCCATAAATTTGGTGTTTTAAATGCATATGTTCCCAAGGTAAAGGCAACAAAGAAGGGCTAATTTTAGTGAAATTTTTTATTAATTGGGTTAGGAAATCTTTAAGATGTCTCTCCTTGGTATGGTATGCTATAATGTGTATAAGAGATGTCTTTAGAGTTTTTCTTTTCTTTCTTTTTGCTGAAAAGATGTGTTTAGACTTAAATATTGCAATTATTATTGCATTGTATTTAGACTTTTGTTACTTCTTGGAAGTTATTGCGTTTATATTAAGGTTATTGTAATCAAGTTTTAGTATTTTCTCTTTTAAATTATCTTTTGGTTTATAGCGATTAAGATTTTATGCAAATATCCTATTATGAAAATATGTTTGGTTCTCACTTTTCATCATCAATAACTCCACATTATTGTTTTGGAATAAAATATGGAGAATAGATGTGGGATTACGATGTAAAATAGATGCAAAAAGGAGAAAAGGAGGAAATGTGTTGGTCTAATTATATAAATATTCATTTTAGGCACAATAATATCATTAAAAGCATTAATTTAGTTTACAAATATAATATTTAAAAGTTTAATTTATCTATTTTTAAAAGCCATAAAAGAGTTCAACTTATTTAAAGACAATTCTACCATCCTTAATTTGAAAATAGAAAACCATTTCATTTTATTATCATTAGAAAATGATTATCTTTTTGCAAGTTACAAATGGGAGAGTAGATTTCATATTTTGTTCTTATTTGAAAATATTTTAAAAATCAATTACATTTCCAAGCTATTTTTATTTGCATATGAAAACTCAAATCAAAAGCTAAAAATTTTCTACCACTAATTAATGTTAAAGAAGTTTGTATAAATCAATTAAATGTCTAATGGTAATAATTTTTGAATAGGTAAAGAAAAAAAAAGGGTAAATATTGATATTTGATGACTTTAAAGATGAAGTAAAATTTTATGACTAGCATTTTTTTGTTTACTATTTTATATGTGCTTTTCTTAGTTTTAATTGCACACACAATCTTTCTAGATGATTTAGGTAATTATTTTTTTTTTTCCAGAGTGATCGGTATTGGTAGCGTACAATTTACTACATGTTCCAATAAATTGAATTAATGTTTACTACTTCCTACACGTCTCAATAAATTTAATTAATTTATTATCCACGTGTTATGCTTCAGATAGGAGGAATCATAACAGTCTCGCCGTGTTAATTGACGTAAAATAGAAGCTGATCTCACAGCTGCTATCATAGATACAGTTCACATAAAGCGTGTATAATTCAATCAGCTTGAAACGTTTGTTTCAATACCTGTTAATAACCAAACTTGTAGTAGAGCTTTACAAAATACTTGTTTAATACATCTTATTGTCTTATAATATAACAGTATTTATATAAACGTTTCACTTCTAAACTTAAAGTATACAATTAGAGTTTATAAAAATCACAGGTTTTGCAATCTATATACAATAAATTAGGAAACTAATGGGCGTCCTAGAGAATTCTCAATTAGTTCCCTCAAAACTAAAAAAAAGTTAAAAGTTTAGTTGATTCTTCATTCCTTACTTTCCTAAACAATAGCACACTAACCTAGAGACGGTAGTATTAAAATATCTTGATCCTCACTCAGTACCTACAAAAGAGTCTATAGGGATGTGAGCACAATTAGCTCAGTAAGTGAGACAGAGTTAGAAGAATACCATACAATCACAAATAAGGTTATTAATTATGATGTGATAAAATGCAATCAATCAAATGAAATATTGCACAATATTATTATTATCCGGTTCATTGTGAGGTTAGAGAAATTACATCCACTCTAACCCGGATCGAAGAGTTTCATCGCGACCTTCTTGCCTGTCGCTTAATTCAACTAAGGATAGAAAAATGACCATTTCAACTATTCTTATTGAAAAAAGTCGGTATTTGGCCTGACACTTTTAATCGTTTCCTCTAATGGGTGTTATGTATGTCTAATTTCATTTTAATCAAATAGATGTTAGTTTTAATCAAAGGTGATCAAACAAGTTCATACAATATAAAAACAATATGAACATGGAAAACAGCACACCAAAGAGTTCAATTCCTGTTACAACTAATATCATACACATATACAATATACGCACAGTCAACTAACTACAAACACAGTTAGAAATACTCTTAAGTCTCAAGATACAATATCTCAACGAGTAGTGAAGCGACATTCCCAACTTGCCTATTTAAACACTCACTACGGCAGACTCGAGTCATCAACCACCTTTTCACTGGAAGATCCTATTTACATAAAAGATCCAAATTTAATTTTTGTAATAATTACGAAAACATAAAGGTTTGATCTAAAATGGTTATATATATTATATTATTTCCATGATATACGGTTGTATTATTATTATATATTGAGCTAAGTTGTTAATTATCAATAATATACGTAATCTATACTATTACGCATTATATATCATTTCAATCGTATCGAAATGCACTTTTAATTTATTTAATCACGTTTTAATTTCGATAAGGTTATCGAAATACGCACATCTTAGAATATGATAAGTTTATAGATTATATTGTCTAAGATTGCTCGGTTTTAATAAAATTAGTGTCGTTGGGTTTGTATAAATCTAACGATACGTTTTACGGGTTCTATTCCTAAAGATGACTTTTAATAGGTAATTTGAGTTTTTAATACAGTTATATGTACCTATATAAATATTATTGTATTATACATAATTTACGTTATTAAATTGTATTTTGCCTGATTTATCCATATAATGTTATAATATAAGTATTATCTAACCTTAATATACCTATAGTATATCTCGATTAGAAAATATCAGTAATTATATTAAAAATACTCTTTTTATCCAATCTGATCAAAAACCTTATACATAGTTTTTATTTAACTATTTAATTCATTTTAATTTATTATTACTAAAAATACATCTCGATTTTTAATTTAAGCTATTTTACTAGGTAAATTTGTAATAAATAGTTCAAGTCACCAAATGATTCCCTAAAAATTTCTATAGACTCTTAAAAATATGGGGAACTTAGCCATTACTTGATTTCAAGTTTTTGACCTAACATCTATATATTCGTATATACGATTTTATCCTTAAATTATCTTAAATTACTTAATTATGATTCTTTTTACACCAAATTAATTTCAATCTAACTCAAAATTTTTATTATTCACTAGAGATCAATAAATGTCCATTTCATCAATTAATTTCATAATTTCTTATTTATTTAACAATTTTAGCCTATTTTTGAGCTATTTTTAGGCCAAAAAATGCAATAGATATTAAAAATATTCAAATCAAAATTTGGGCTACATAAAAATTATCTATATATTATACTCATTCTACACAAAAATTTTCAGCTAGAAACATCATCATTTGGTACATTTATTTTACAATTCAAATTTCAGATGAATAGTGGTTTTATTAAACAAGTATACTAAATATTACAAATTTTTCAAAAATAAAAATATCACATGAAAGCATGTTCAAAATAACCTAACTACAAATTTTTTCATAATTTTCTAGGTGATTTAGGTATTTTTTACAATTTATTGAAAAATATGGCAAAAATTTTGACCTAACTGTTTTTAATGGCTCTGACGATCATGGGGTGGTGGGGGTATGTCATATGAACAAGGTGCAGCTTGGACTGATGGTGGCCAATCGAGTTGGTCGTTTGGATTAAGTATAGATAGGGTATGGTGGTTCCTTTGTTTTTTTTTTTTTCTTTCTATTTTCCTATGATTTTTTTTTTATTTTCCTTTGAGTATTTTTGGTTCCAAATTGCTAAACTAACACTAAGCTATTGAGGTTTGTTATTTATAGAGGATTTTCTACTACCTAGACTTTTTTTTTTTATTTTCTTTCTCATTTTTCTAAGTAGGAGGTGTTAATTACTTAGGAAATGAACTTTTGACTCAGCAATTGAATCCTGCACAATAAGCCACGACTGTGTCTAGCAATTCCCAACCAAAATTACACTTATTGGATGAGATTTACATTTTCTTTTAATAGTTTAAGTATATTTTATTAATATTTGGTCATTTATTAATATACGAGTATATATCTTATGTATATATCACGTGTAATATATAACTAGACTCATATAATTAAGTTTATAACATATTTTTTATTTTTAGAATATGTTTTCTTAATTATTTGAATGAATTCGATACATTATATACGTAATTACGTAAATTAGAGTTAATTTATACATATAATTATTATTTATACCGAGTATACTCATAAAAGTATACATATATTCATTTAGTAAATTATACCATATTATCTTATTTTATAGCTTAATTAACTTATTTTTAAGTTCTTGTTGTAATTCAAGCTCGATTTTAAGGGTTCTAAGCATTTTAGTACTATATTAAATAATCTTACTTTTAAGGGTAAAATTGAAATTTTGGATTATTATTTTTAAAATCTAATTTCACTTTATTACTTCGTCTAACTTTTCTATTTTAGTTGTAAAATTTAGACTCTATTGGTTAACTTTTCTTATAAGCCGTAAATCTAAGCTTGGTTGTCCAAAACTTGATTTTTAGGGGCTTACACCATGTCTTCCTTACTACACGTTTTAATAAATAAAAGTAATGTAATGTAATTTCCTCCTATCCTTAATGGGTTTTGTATATTCTTTGTTTGATTATTATTATTATTAATTTTAAATTTCTTACCAAATAAATGTATCACATAATTACTATAATTTTAAAGCATATGATTTAATTGGTTTTATATTTGTTATCTTTTTCCATTACCAAATAGATGTATTGCACTTTCAGTTGAAATTGTAAGCATAAAATTTACTATCCGAGGTTTTTTTATACCTATCATGCGATAATAACTTGATTTTTTAAAATAATTTTCATGCTTTTAAAATAAATATTATCCAAAAATTTCAGCATTTAATTGATCATAAAGATAAGTGTATTTCTATCTGATTCCTCAATTGATTTTGAATAGGTTTTGCCTTATTTTGTTTCACCTATACTAATATCGATGGCTCTAAACTCCTTCCATAATCATAAAATAAAAATTACACATTCTAATTACACTTTTAATATTGAAATGAAATTAAAAAAAAAAATTGAAAACGTATATTAAGAGAAAATGATAATTAATATATACATTTCAAGAGTCAGAAAATACACAATACGTAAAGAAAAACAAATTGACTTAATAATTGGCCACTAATCTAACTTTACTTAGAAATTATAAGTCCTCTTAACTGAAAATTATAAAATAAAATACTAATTTTATCCTTTATACTCGTAACACAGGTGAGACATCTGCTAGTTTTCCTTTGAAAGGGATACCATTATTAATAAATCAAATATATTTCCTATTTTCTTTCACCGTGACTTTGCTTTACCCTTTACCCACACGCGTTATTTCTCTCTCTTTCTCCGGTTTTCTATTACGCTTCGATATCCACAGGATTATGGCTCATCTCTTTGTCCATCCAAGCCAAACCAGGTAATGTATTTTCGATTTTCTTCTTAACCATGTAAGTACATCACAGTATTTGGAATCAATGTTAGAGTTTACGAATTAGGTTTTTGCTTTTAATTACTCATTACCATGCATATGCTCAACTCAGTTAATCCACTAGCACTTGATTGGTGTCACTCTTTAGAATTGATTTTGAATTTCATTTTGATAATCATGTTACGTTTGAATGTATGAGATTATGAAAGTCTGTTTCGTTTTGCTTGATAAAATTTCAGGGTCTTGTTTCATGTTCATACATGCCTTTTCCTTTTTCTTTTTTCTTTTTTTAAAATTTTTTTCTTAATGAAAAAGATATGTCATTCCTTACTTTATGTACTTAATTCAACGTTTCGTGCGTTGATATATAATATACATTACTCTAGCGCAATGTCCATCTTAGCTATTTAGCAAATGGTATTTTATTACGAGAGAGAATGCTAGCAGCAATATTGCCTAGGTGGACGTCTTCCATCATGATTGTGCTACTTTGTGAAATAAAGGCAGTATTTAGTATATTACAGATATTCTGAACAACATTTTAATTTCTGTCTTTGCTTCTTGGATTCAAATCTCCACCCCCTTTATAAGTTTGCTAAGGGCTAATTATGTCATCCCCATGATTTTAGGGGTTTGCTTTGTATTTCCTCTCATCTGAATGTATTCTCTTCTGTGGCCAAAAAAAGAATTTGCTTAACCTGATAACTGCTTTAAGAAAAATTTCCAATAGGATGTATGCCTTGCGGTCCCCAGTTTTAGAAGCCTGTATGTTTTGGCATGTTGATAAATGATACAGTTTTGAATCTAATATATTTGAATAAAACTAATAAATATCAAGGCTTAATCTTATTTCCTGTCTTCTGCATTGAAACTCCCCTGCACTACAAATAAGATTCCCTGCTAATGGACTATGTTTGTGGTGAGTAAACTATATAGTTACCTCTTCATGTTGCTGACATGATTACTGAAACACATCAAACCGTAGACATCCATTTATATCCAATCTTACTCTACAAGCATGAAGTTACCTACTCGATGCATATATAAATTCATTGTTTTTCAAATCTAGATAAGGAAATTGGGAAGTGATGGTTGCTGTTTTACATAATTACTTTTGGATTATAATTAATGCTCCAAAAGAAAAAAAAATCTGAAGCTCTGTCATCTTTGCATGTTGACTACAATTTTGCTATTTGTTCTTGAAGACTGAAACTGATTATAAACTTCCCACTAAAAGGAAAAAGAAAAAAAAAAAGGAAAATATCCATCTTGGCTACTTGTTCCTCTACTGGAACCCCCTTCCATTTGGAAGTCAGCCATCAATTTTCTTCATTCTCTCTTCCATATGGCTTGAAAGGTTCTATTTTGTCTTTCACTTTCTACTTGTAGTTCGTTTATTACTCATAATTGTTTGCGGTAAAGTTTCTTTGGTCCTTTTTTTCCTTTTCTTTACCTTGTGTCATAGAGATGGTTGTACATGGTATCCTAAGTTAGTTGTTGGCTCACAGAAAGCATGGCTTTTCATTGATAGTGTAATTTTTCTTCTCTGTCATGCATGGACGTTTTCCCTTGAATTGATTTTTTTTTTTTCCATTTCTTTTTATTTTTTTGAGCTGCTTTTCTAATAAAATTTGTTGATGACATGCCTTAACCTATTCTAGACAATTTCCACTGCTTGTTATTCGTATTAATCTTGGAGTATGTAGTAGGAATCGATTGGGAGATCATATCCTGTGTCATAATATGCTAATTATCTAGTTGATTCATCTAACTTGACAGGCTTCTTCTGCACAAGCAAACTTATTAATAATCAGCTTCTCTATTGGAACATTTTATTTATTTATATTTTTAATTTGGTTTTTTAATGCTCTGTTTCAGTTGTTCTTAGAATGGATAAATCAAGCCATCGACCCCTTACTTTCAGTGATTCATGTAGAGACTTGTGTTGACTACTTGGTTTTATATCATGTCTTCTTGTGTCAATTTTTTAGGAAAAATAAGATGACTTCGATTGATCTATGGATCCCAATTCCCAACCTCTAAAAGTTGAGAAAGCTTCTTTACTTTATAAGTTTAGGCATCACTTTATACAGTAGGTTAGCGGTCGTACCCTTTAGTGTGGAACCTTAGACTGTACTAAACTGTGCTCTTGCATATAATTAGTACCATAAAACTATTACATCTTCCTGATGTAGGATGGACCATAGAAGGCTGCTGGTAATGCGTGCAATTTGAGTTGTTCCTGATGAAGTAGCTTCCTGTTTCTAAAAGTTACAATACATATAAGCAGTGTTGAAAGGTTGTGGTAGTATGAACATGATGTATGTAGAAGAATATAAAAATGTGTTTTTATATGAATTGAGAAATATCTAAAATTTTAGAAGATGATTTTGGATATCTTGGGGGATTAGAAGTGAAGATCTAGTCAATATGTAAATCAAGTTTCATGAAGAGGTTCTACACACATTAAAGCTAAATATTGTGTTTGTATTTTCATAGAAAATCCTCATGTTTCAATTTCATCTCAACTGCTCTTGGAGGGTATAGAAGGGTCTTCTGGTACAACTGTGAGAAGAGAAACAACACCTTCAGGTATTAAAGATCTTTTTAGAATTGTTTAGTTACTTCTCCGATGATATTCTATTTCTTGGGGAGCCCTTTAAAACTAAGCAAAGCTCCAATTAACATATATTATTGTGATTATATACACAAACACACACGCATACATATGCGAATGTGCCCGAGCAACCGGTGTTTTTGCAATATCATCAGTTGGCACCAATCAGACCAGAAATGGTATATGTACTTGTATAGAAGATTTTTTTTTAAGCATAATTAATTGTTTCTGATTAGAAGTATTTTTATTGATTGTCAAAACCTTATACTGTTCTGTTTTTAACTATGCAGATTGATGACGTTGGCTTTATGATCCCAACAATGTCAAGTTAGAGAATTCAGTATCAATAGCATTTTTTTTTTAGTCTTTCTCTTTTTCCAAGTTGTATAATTTAAAGAACTAGCTTGTAGTTGGAGACTTTATTATTAGTTAGAATAAACTCATATTCAGTATTTGTGTGAAAGTTTCTTTATTGTATAATTACTGGAGATTAATTTTTGTTTATATGATGTCTTATTAAAGACGATGTTGTAATTTTGAGTTCTGTTTCTTGAAAAAGGTATGTGTATCACCTTTATATGAATGATTGAAGTATTATAATCATTGAAAGTATTATGATGCATAATAGGTATTTTAAAAACGAAGCTGGTGATAATAATATAAGCATATTAACAAAAGTAAAACAAACAATTTTCTTTACCGAAAGAGAATGATAGTTAATTATATTATATATTGGTAGCAGACAGCAGGATTTTCAGCTACAAATTTTGTTATCTGATGCCATTCTCAAATGCAGCCAAAATTCTGTTGATCAATTGATAAAATAAATTTTAGCTATCAAATGTTAATATTGGCTACTATTTTGTGGTGCTTCTGGATAGCAAAATTGGTGGCTAAGGAAATTACTGTTCG
Source organism: Lumnitzera littorea (assembly GCA_024138015.1). NCBI lineage: Eukaryota > Viridiplantae > Streptophyta > Magnoliopsida > Myrtales > Combretaceae > Lumnitzera > Lumnitzera littorea. The sequence continues at coordinate 4,220,598 of JAMXBB010000011.1, forward strand.
CTACCAAATCATATTTGGTAATTATCTTTGGTAGTTAGTAACAACACTTTTAGCTACCAAATATCACTATAGCTACCGTTCTCATGATACCATTGACTACCAAAGCTTGGTAGCAGATGGCTTTACCTTTTGCTACCATTTAAAACTGATAGTTTATGTCTTTTAGTAACTTTTCTCTACCAAGTACAAATTGGTAGCTAAAACTTTTCGTTACTAATTTTTATCTTTTAGTTACCAATTATAGTAGTAGTTAAATCTCAAATTTGTTGTAGTGATTATTGGGTTTATTTAATTAATAAGTTATAAGAGCTTATATTTATTAATAAATTAATTATGTAATGAGGCTATCATATTTTAGAAAGTTCAAATAAAGTGATATAATATATTTATGGATTTTAATGCATCATACAAAGTGTGGCATTATATGTGCAGAGATCGAAAATATTATTTATTATTTTATAATGTGAAAAATTAGAAATAATAATAAAAAGAATAATATGCAGTTAAATCCCTAATAAATAAATTATATAAGATCATGATTTATACATCATTCCATTCTCTCTAACTTTCCATCAATAGAAAAAATAAGAAAAATAATATCTATAAAAATATTGTGTGATTGACTTAAAAGACAAACGATTAGGCTATTGTGCAATAAGTACTACTGAATCAAGTATGCTTACACACTTTCTCTTATTTTATTTTGTATTATAATTTTACACACAAGTTGTCCCTAAAGTTCTTCTATTAATAAGATTAAAAATCTTTAGTCCTAACATTATATGCTATCAGTTAGTCTATATTTGAAGAATTATTATTCTGTAAATTATTCTTTCAAAAAAAAAAAAAATCATGATAACTATAATAGTAGCTACTATTATTTGTGGTTGCATATTTGTATCCACCTTCGGTCTTGGAAGCAAATAAAATATAAACTTGCATAGTTATTGATTCTTAGACTAGTGGGTATGCTACTCGTTGAGAGTTTGTTTCAGGATTGGTTTATGGAATAAATTCACTTAAGTGATATCCGGTCAACTTTTTTGTAGGAAGCAAGATAAGGAAAATCTTATTCCTTGTGAATCCTCTAGATGAATGTAAACCATTATTTTTGATTAATTTGATATGGTGTTGGCCTGACTAAAAATAAAGAGGGAGAGAGGACTAAAACGATTAGTAGGTATCCTCAGATATGTTGTTATTGGAAGTAGCAAATGTAATATTGAAATATATTTTATCATTTTTTATTCTTTTTCGATAACTCTAAGGTTTTTCATAGAACATGTTAAGCCATTTAATCTTATCCTAGAAATGGAACATAATTTTCTAATTTTTATGTGTGGGAATATAAAAGAAAGGAAGAAAAGTAACTAAATATACGATAAATTATTATAATTTAGTAGTATAAATATTTTTTTTAATGAAATAAATTCAATTCGATTACCTTATCTCTAATAGTTATAATGTGATTGTTGGCAAAAAGAAAATAACAAGATAATTAAAGATAAATTAATTATAAGTTTTTTAAAATTACAAATTATGAAAGACCGAAGATAAAAGTGCATATATGAAGACCTAAAAAAATTTTATATCCGTAAAAGATTGAAGGTCCATTAATAGCAAAAAGGTTCCAAAATATAGTGGTTTCGCCTGTAGTACACTCCTTTTAACTCCACTTTTAGTTTGGTTTTTACTAATTTCTGAGTAAAAAACAATTGTAAAATAATAAGCTTTATTAAAAAAAAATAAAGCTAATTAATTTGTTCAAAACCTAACTCCACCATGTTGATATATTTCACACTAGGTATATTTGGATAATATATTTGATAATGCATAAAATTACATGTTATTTTTGGCTTAAATGCTAGAATCATGTACAATTTATTGTACTTTTTTTTTTTTTGTAAAAATTGACTTTGCACACTCAATTGTGTACATGATTTATTACAAATACAAAAAAAGAAGTTCGAAATGAAAAACAAATCCCAATAGGAAGAACATTCTCATGCGTGGTAGAAGTTAGTCAAATTAGAACAGGTCGACTTAAACCCACCCTCCACATCTATTAAGGCACTTTAGCTTGTCGCTTGTTGCTATCTTGATTTGGATTTGACGTACACCGAAGCTTCTTCGTCCTTCACGTATAATTTCTATACGCAGAAGCTTAAAAAAAAAAATCATCCATGTTAATATACCACGTGTTGCAATAAATAGTCGACTCATTATGACATATTCCATTTTCCAACTTTATAAAATAGACCAGAGGCTTCTTCCTGGGTGTTAGAGCGTTTGACGCCATAGAACCTCGCAAATTTTTTTTTTTTTTTTTTCCAATCTCATTTGTAGCACGAATATAAGACCGCATATTCTATGAAATAAATATATACGATAAATAACTTCTTACCATCTGAATTGTGTGGGCTCATAAGTCATGCCTAGTTCTTTAGAATTATTTATCAATTTCATTAATAAAAATTTGGCTTTCACCTAAGCTTAGAATAATAAAGAGGCCCTAGTGCTGTTATTCCTGGGAAAAATTAGACATGTACACTAGTCACTATATACAGAATACTCTGAGGATCATATTGCTGAATTTTCAAAACCCTTGAATATGGATACGAAGACGAAAGACGAAGACATATATACTAGTAAGTCGTAGCATCCTTTTGAGGCAAAATAAAAGGCATTAGCGGAGAGAAGCGAGAATCCATATCACCTTCACTCCACACACTCAAAATATCCATTTATTCATGGGAACTCCAACTTCCTTTGTTCTTTCGTTGGTCCTAGCAATAACAATGGTATGCTCTAAGATCACAGCGACGGCAGCACCAGCAATTACGATGTTGAAGTCTGAAGAAGACGCTTTGGTCCAAAGTGGGTGGTGGTTTCAATATTCCAATACTTCATTACGCCCTTGCCAATTTCCTGGTATTACTTGCAATCTTCTTGGTAGTGTAATCAAAATTGACTTGCCTATCCACCCGAATATTGGCAATAAATTTGGATTAATGAACTTTTCTCTTATTCCAAATCTCAAATATCTCCAACTTCCCAAAAGGGGACTTCTGGGCACCATACCTTCGCAATTATGTATACTTTCAAAACTGAGAACACTAGATTTATCGGATAATTATCTATCCGGAAACATTCCTAGTTGTCTTGGAAACCTTTCTAAGCTAAAATGTCTTGACCTTGCCATGAATAGCTTCAATGGTTCCATCCCTTCACAACTAGGAAGTCTTGAAAACCTTGCCCATTTGTACTTGCATAGAAATGAGTTTACTGGTTCAGTACCTCCTACTGTAGGCCAATTGTCCCAATTGACGGAGTTCCATCTTTCCTCTAATCATTTGAGCGGTTTCATCCCTGATTTTCTTGGAAACCTTTCTAAGTTAATAGGCCTTCATCTTTCCTTGAATAACCTTAACGGCTCAATTCCTTCAAAACTAGGAAGTCTTGAAAACCTCTCCTATTTGTACTTTGATGGAAATAAGCTTACTGGTTCAATTCCAATTTCAATATGGAATATGACGATTTTGAAGTATATAGAGGTACAAGAAAACCAAATTGATGGTTCAATCTCACCACAGGTTGGTAAAATGACCCTTCTATGCGGTATGAATATGAGCTTCAACAAGATTTTGGGTAGAATCCCTCCAGAAATTCTGCAATTACGGAATCTACAATATCTTGATCTCCGAAACAATTTTCTTTCTGGTTCTATCCCAAATCCTCCCAATTTCATTTTTGCCTCTTCTTTAAACTTGTCCTATAATTCTTTATCAGGTCGAATCCCGGATTCTGTTCTGAAAAAATATCCTAGGAGTGCATTTCTTGGAAATGAGGATCTTGTGTACAACACATCTTATGTTAACAATTCTCCTTCGCCTCTAACAATGGACCCTTTTAAAACAAGCCATAAGATCTTATACCATGTAGAAATAGTCTTACCCATAGCGTTATTTTTTTTCTCCTCCATAGCTTTTCTTGGCATTTGGCACTATTGTCTTAAAAGGTTAAAGCCATCTCCCTCTAATGAAAATATTACGAAAAATGGAGACGCATTTTCATTATGGAATTACGACGGAAGGGTTGCATATGAGGAAATTGTTAAAGCAACAGAGGACTTCGACCTGAAGTACTGTATTGGGACAGGAGGATATGGAAGCGTTTATAGAGTAGAGTTACCTAACGGGAAGGTCTTTGCCTTAAAGAAGCTTCATTGTCTAGAAGATGAAGAGCCAGCTTTTGACAAGAGCTTTAAGAATGAAGCAAAACTCTTGATGGAGATTCGACACAAAAACATCATTAAGCTTCATGGTTATTGCTTACATAGAAGGTGCATGTGTTTAGTGTACGAGTACATGGAGAAAGGCAGCTTGTTCTGTGCTTTGAGGAATGATACTGAAGCGTTAGAACTAGATTGGAGGATAAGACTTAACATTGTCAAAGATATAGTTCATGCCATGTCTTACCTGCACCACCATTGTTCTCCATCCATTATCCATCGAGATTTATCAACTAACAACATTTTGCTCAATAATGAGATGCAAGCGTTTGTGTCAGATTTCGGAGCAGCAAGATTACTTGATCCTGCTTTAACCAACGTTTCGGCAATTGCGGGCACTTCTGGATATGTTGCACCAGGTAAAGCTTTACCATTCCTTAGCACCCGAGTTTCCATATTATCAAGCTTATTGACAGTTAGACAGTATAATTCCATTTTTCAATACATCATGTGGATCATTTAGTGATAAACACAAGCAAATAAAAATTTGAAATATGTGAGTTTTTGTAAGCGCTTATAGCAGCTTTTTGAACATGATGGATCATGCATCAAATTCTTGTTCTCTTATCCACCACTAACTAATTCCAGTAGTGGCAACCTATAGGTCGATCTCATTTGCTTCCCCAGCTTAACCATTTTACTGCTAACAAAATCCTGATCATGGAACTAGAATTTCATCTGAGTGGTAGTAAGTTGCAAATTTCAACTTTTTACGTTTGGGTATAAAAATAAATATCAACAACATTTTAAATTCTATTTTTTAATTAGAGTTTATTTAAAAATTCAAACTTAGGGGTGCATTGCAAGGGCTTTCACCCCTCTTTGTCTCTGCCTCTACCTATTCTAAACCAATTGAAAATAGACTGGATTTTTAGATCCATTCATTTCCATTGAAGATCTACATTTAGCAAAAGAACTTTTGCTGGTTGGACTGCCAATAAATTTTGTGGTTCAATTCGCCATTTGCTTGATCATGGATTACGAACTAAAAAAAAAAATCATTTTTCGCTTTGATTAAAATTCACGGTTTGATTCGAAATTATGTCTACCCCTATTGCATGACTTATAACCTATAATAAAACTTTTCCCTTATAAAAAGCTGTCTAACAAATGAAAGTATTCGTAAGAAGGGGTGTAGCAAAAGTACAAAAGTGATATTTTAAGAAACTCCATTTAGATTCTTATGATAAAATTGCTTTAAATAATTTTGTTTTTTAATTTTGCAGAACTTGCTTATACGATGATCATAAATGAAAAATGCGATGTTTATAGCTATGGGGTAGTAGCTATGGAAACAATTATGGGAAAACATCCGGAAGAAATCATTTCTAAATTGTTAACATCATCGATTGAACATATTATGTTAGAAGAAATATTAGATCCTCGTTTACCTTGTCCTCGCGATAGCTCATTGATTGCAGGAATTATTCAAGTAGTATCGTATGCACTTGCTTGCTTATCGCCTATACCGAAGTCACGACCATCAATAAAACACATTTCAGGCGCATTTCTCATTGGGAAGACTGTGGTCTTAAACAATCCGTTTCATGAGATCCCTTTGGGCCAACTTCAAGGTAATCGTGAGGCAAGTTGATAATGCAGTGCTTTATTGGAACTCCATAGATTATATCTACCTGATCCTTGGGAGATCAGCAATAGAATTGTTGTACTAATATATGCAAAACTTTCCATCCATTTGTTTATTCCAATATAGTTTGTCCTCATACCTACTTGTCTTTTTAGTATTATTTTACTATGTCGATGATACAAGCAAAGGTGCTAAAAAAAAAAAAATATTCACCTACATCATCGTATATTTATCATACCTTGTCAAATCGACAAGTTGGTGAGCTATCGAACTGTTGGGCCAAATTACCAGTTGAACTAGTGATTCAACTCAATAGCTCAAAACTAAGCAAACCTCAAAAATAAAAAAAAGAAATTATATTATATATTATATATATATATATATATATTGTATGTGTGCAATGCAAACATACTATATATATATATTATATATAATATATATTGTACTAGCTATATACTGTATATAATATACTATAATATATATTATATAATATACTATAATACATCATATGATCTAGATAAATTATTTTGGGATTTAAAAAAATTGAACTGAAAATAAAATTTTCAATTTACAAGTAATGACATAAAGTTTTATAATTAATTAGGAAATAAATGCATAAATGATCCACAAATTATTTATAATAATTAAGCAAAATTCAAAAAAAAAAAAAACCAATGGTTTAAAGATCGCTGAATCGACTCTTAAACAGTAAGTTAAGGTAAATCGGCTTTGGCCCACCCATTAAGAGCTAAGTCTGGTTCACTCTCTTTCCGGTTCATGAACTAATGATTCGAGGCTAGTTTCGAGCGAGGTTGAACTAGTGCATAGGTCTAACTATAAATACTAATGAGATATTTTAAAAAAAAAGAGCTAAATTGATTGACTTAGAATCATTCAAATTTTGTGAGAAGCCCTTCCTTTTAGATAATCCAACAATTTATGATACTAACTAATAAAATAAATTAATTTAAATGCTTAATAATAAATAAAGCTAGGTAAGAGAAAATCAAGAAAAAAACTATAGTGATTTCGTTTTGTATGTTAGTATACTATTCTAACTCAATCATTAGACTCTAATCATAGAACATTCTCAATATGTTCTAAGAAGGAACAAAGCCAGAAGCTCAAAGAAAGAGAAACTAATTATTTTCTTTAAGATCTAACTCTACGATGTTAGATATACTTCAATAATATGTAATTTATTATACTTTTATTGTGAAAATTGATTGCAAATAATAAAATGAACACTCAATATATCTAATACACAAAAGTTTAAAGAAGAATCTAAAAAGAAATTAAGCTCAAATAACTTGAATGTTATCTGCCTAACTTTATATTACTTTTTATATGATCTTTTGTACCTGAAATAAAAGAAAAAAGGGAAAACATACGCATGATTTGTTATAAATTAGCGATGAGCAAGTAAGCCCACTGCACAAGGTTATATGCAACGTGGAGCTCCTCGCATTAATGTCCGCAAGAGATTGACTGCTGTGTGCTCGTTTAAGTTATGGTATGTGGTAGCGTGCTGTGAAAAAAACCAAAATTCTGATGAAAGGTAAACTTCAATTTATCTTCTTTTATAATGTGTTTGGTAAATTTTTTAAACGAAAGAAATAAGTGGAAATAAGTAGAAATTATAAAAAATAAAAAGGAAAACGAAAGGTATAATTTCCATTCTGTATTGGATATTTAAAAGGGATGGAGGAACGCAAGAGAAAGCTTACTATTTTCATTATTTGGTTTACATGAGGTAGGAAAGTAACTCCATTTAATTTATGGTTTTTATATTTTTTTTTTAGTTTTAGTAACGAGCAGAAAATATTAAAACCATAGGATAGAAATATGAACTTAATGGTAGTTAAGTATTTCATTGTTGGTTTAAATATTATAGATGATATGTATACACGTAACTATATTGACTCGTAGAAGTTATAACTGAAGATATGAACTAATTTTTATATTATATTGGTTTAATTAATTTTTTATTGGAAATATGGTTGGAAATAATTTAATCCATATCAAGCGAAACAAGCATCATCTGACGTGTTGAATTAGGGTTGGGAATTTAATTATACCCAACAGTCCATTTGCAGGAGCTAACCAAAGCTGATCTCAGAAACTGAAAAATTAAATCAGCCTCCACAAATTGACGACCATTCGTAGCAACAAGCAATTGGGATTTGAATTATTCTTCACCTGTCAGCTTGGCGTTAATATTATCCACCAAATCTTCTTTCAATAATTAAAATTAAGTTAGTTTATATTATATGAAATAATTAAGATTTTTTTTTTCCCCAAAGAAAGAACTTTTAATCCAAAACAAACTCAATCCAGAGGTCTCGATATAATATCAGATAACAACAAAGACCTTAAAGAGAAGGAGGGTTAAGAAGCCCTACAAGAAAAGTACATCCCCTTCTTGCCTTCAGTAGCCACTCAATTAGCAAACGCATTTGCTACACGTTTGACCCAAGATAAAAAAGACAAAATCAAAAGACTTGCACAACTTGAAACCATAACTTACTAACGGATACAACTTCCAAAAACAATTATTCAAGTTTTGGAAACTAAAAATAATTATAGAAGAATCCGATTCGAAGACAACTTGTTTCCATTGATGGTCTCTCGCCAAAAGAATAGCTTCAACAACAGCAGCAGCCTCAGCTTCTTCAACACTAACTCAATTAATTTGTCTTGCTTCCGCCATTAAAAGCGCACCTTGAAAATCTCTAGCTACCAATCCAATTCGTACTCTTTTTAAAACCAAATCCAATGCAGCATCTGAATTAAATTTGATTACACCTTCAGCCGGGGGTGGCTAACATGTCTATACATGGCTGTTCGTCACGGCCATAGAATTAATGTTAATATCATATTTCTCACTTACAAAACCATTCAATACAACAGCAACAGGAGGAAAATGCATTCGATAAGAAGAGTCCCTAATATTATTGAAATCAACAGCAGCTTGACAGCTAGGCCAACTCACTTGCTGACTTTCACGTTCAGAATCTGCAGCAGAAAAAAGAAAATTTTGCTGTTGTTCCCCGTCATTCGATTCCCCTATTGCACTTGTACAACCATTGTGCCCAGAATGAAGGTTTTGTTTCTGATTAAGAAGCCTTAACTCTTCAATATCTCTTAAAGCTCGTTTCACCATAGCATTTATGTTTGGCTGTGTATGAGAAATGACCGAACTGCTCCTCTCCATCCAAATTTGGCAGCAGATGAGAGCTGAGGAAGCTGCAAAATGTTTTCCATCACCTATAGTAGGGGTAGACCGTCATGAACCAGTCTTGAATACTCTGAATAGACACAACATTGGAATGATATCCTAGAGCAGCAAACTAAACCATACGAGTCCATGAGCTTGGTAGTAGCAAATGTTCTATAGATTCAATTTGATCACAAAAGCAACGTACAGGATTATTCTTGATATTCCTTTTAAACAAATTTTCATTCATGGCAATAGAATTAGAGAAAATCCTTCATAGAAATGCTTAATCTTTGGCATCACATTCAAATTCCAAACCAGATTCCAATCTTTCTTGGACAAAACACCTGAAGTAGATGTTTCATAACAAGCTGCGTCCATATTTAAATTGCATAGCCTCAAATAACTAGATTTAACAGAATAACTCCCATTGTTATTGTCAGGCCAAGCAATCTTGTCATTAAGATCGAGGTTGACAAAGGAAATACTCAAGATAGCCCATCTTTCTTTATTTGTGATGCTGCCCTCTATTTTAGCAAATAAGAAGAGTAAGAATTCTGACTTCTAATATCCTTAACTCTCAAAGTAGCAAACTCTTCTTCAATACCAAATCGCTGCAACCTATGTGTAGGCAATGAAGGAACCTAAGGCTCATTCCAAACCTTTACTTGGTCCCCTTTCCCAATTTGCCACATAAAGTTATCCTTGATCAAATCCCTTCGTACAAGGATACTATGCCAGCACCACGAAGCTATACTTCCCACTTTTGCATCCATAAAAGCAGAATTATTGAAATACACACTTTTTAACACTCTCACCCACAAGTTGTTAGGTTTATCAATAATCCTCCGAGCCAACTTACCTAATAGGGACTTGTTGAAGCCCACCAAATCATGAAATCCTGAACCACCATATGCCTTTGGCTTAGTCAACAAAGATCATTTTCTCCAATGAATTTTCCTCCTTTTAGCATTACCCTCTATTAAAAGTTTGCAATCATGCTAGTGACCTCTTTTAAGAAATTCATTTTCTCTTTTAAGATATCATCTAGTTTTATTTTGATGTACATCTTAATTTATTAAGGGATTATTTTGTTTCCTTTTTTAATTAAGATTTTCTAGATTTTTCTATATATCTATAAATATGCCTTTTCATCATTGTTCTCTATAGAGGGCTAAACTTGTTATATTAATATATTAGGTGAAACTTACTATTTATTTGACTGAACTCTTTGGGTTAGGTGATAGAGCCTAGGAAGTCCAATCCATTTTTGGAATTATTTAAGGAGATTTGGCTTGATAGTCTCAAAATAAAGATCGTTGGACCGGTTCGTCTGTCTTTAACCTTTCTTAAGCAGATTCATGCATCATGAGGAAGGCTATTGGCCTTGAACCTTTGCAAGCTCATTCTAGATCATTATGGAATGAGTAAAATTCCATCTCGTTCGTTTATCACTAGACAATCCAATGGATGTCATTAAGCCGAAGAGTTTATAAATACTTAGTCATTCCTCCTCATTTGACACAACTTCGGAGATCAAAGAAACAAAATTCCATTATGAAAACTCTACTCTCTAAGATCAAATAGCGTTTAGGCAAAAAATGGTCTCAGTTATTGAAGAATTGTAAGGTTGACGTCTTTGGTCCCTTAGGTTCCCTTGTCTGTCACATGTGCAATCGAGACTTTAGAATAACATGTTCCTCTTCTTGGTCATTCTCTCTCCAATCATCTTATTAAGTGTCATCTCTACGTCATTACTTTGAAGTTACATGTAACGTAATACTCGTGTGACTCGTACGTGACCACTTAAGTCAGAACCCCTCATCTACATATTTAAAGAGAATTAGCAAACTTTTGACATTATTGAATTTACTTGAAAGAATTACATTTTTTTTTCTTCGATTCTTATGAGAGCTATCCAACTCAAAAAGAAATTCTCATTCTTGTTGCATCCTTTACAAAAAATACCAAGGTTCTTGATCAATGTAATTCAAAGAGTCGCATACCTATATCAAGGTTCTTAAATTCACTCAACCAATGAGTCAAGATCAATACAAACATTCATAAGATTCTCAATCTCAAATCATGTTAATCAATATTTATGATTCAAAATTGGATTTCTTGTCTAGTCAAAGTAATGTTTCCTTTTAAACTTATGAAGAAGTAGATCATTCTTGTGGTATTCACTAGGCTTATAATAAGGTTTTTGAATGCTAATTGTTAGTTAGTCAAGGTTTTATTTGATTGTACTAAGTGTTGATTTTAGATTCTGTCGCTAAAGATTTTGGTCTAAAAGAGCGATGACCTACGAAATAGATGGAGTGAAAAAAGTTGCCATGAGTTTGTTTAGTACGATCAATCCAATGATTAAAACAATTTAGGAACAATGGAAGTAAATTAACTAGAATTATAATGCCCAAGAAAATTCAAAAGAAAATGCAATTAAGGAAAGTGCATATGGGTCATTAGAGCCATAAAACTCTCTTAGACCTTACTCATTTTAGTTGCCATTATCCTATTCTAAAGTCCTAACACTCATTATAGCCATTTTAAAACCCCCTTTTTTTTCTCTAGACCCCCTCTAAACCCTAACTGTATAAGGCATTTAAACCTTTGCAAATTCAATCTTAAGGTAAGACTGATCCCTATACTTCATTTCTTAGCTTACTTCCTTAAAAACCATCCATTTTAATAGGTTTTCTTAGTTAATCTCTTAAAATTCGAATTGTGTGCTTGACCTTTTAGTTTAATCTTTTGGGTTTAGCTTGCTTTTAGAGTCTTAGCTTATGTTCTTACATTCTAGATAAGTGCTCTTCATCTTTTTTCTTATTCTTTAGTTTAGAGTTGATTTCTCGAAACTTGTTAGTAGAATTGGGGTTTTGATTTAAAATTTGTAGTTTGATGGTGTAAAGATGGGTTATGTTGATGGATTGATGGGTAATCAAAGTATATTTGAAGTGGGATTTAGAAAAAAAAAATTGGATTTGAGTTGGTTTAGGAAATAAATTCAAAGCTTTATTGCTGCCTTGGTGTAAGTTGTGGGGCTGGTTCTAATGCAACTTGGGGTTGGTTGTATCGTGTCTTCTAGTCACCAAATTGGTTCACTCTAAAAGGTTGAATAAAGTTTTTTTTCCATCCCTATTTCTTAAATCGATCTCCTTATATTCTAACCTATTTTCTAAAGCATATTTTATACTTTAAAACCTTTCTTGAGTATCTTAAGTATTATAACTTATTTACAAAAGTGTTTTGTAAAGAATCAAACTCTATTTTGAAACTTCCTTCCTTAAACCTTTAAGTCCTCATTCTAAGGGCTTTAATCATTCCTTTCCTAAGCTAAGGTCTAATTTTTACTCTCTTATTTAGCTATAGTTACTATTAGAATTGTAGAATAAGATAGGAGTTTATGGAGTGTTATCCGAAGACATGTTAAGTTATGAAAGATGTCTGAATTGGATTGATTAAAATGGAATATTAGGGTAAGTTTATTGTTCTACTTATTAGGATAATAGTTTATATTTCATGGTTGGCTCAAGCTTTGTGAGTAGTTCAAATTTAGCTTTTTAAATACGTAGTGTTAATTGTTTGCTTGTGCTTGCTAGCATTGTAGTACACTAACTGGACTAATTTATATTTGGTTTAATTGAATTGTTTGCTAATTGTGCTTAACTTGCTCATCTTAAGGGCCCGTAGTTACAGATCCTTATGGAATAACTGTTGATCATATGTGAGGTTTCCTTAGTGAACTCGTACATAGGATGATGTAGATAGAAAACTAGGTTTCAAAGACTTTGAACTTTGGACTTTAGGCATAAAAGAACATAAAGGAAAACTTATGTTCTATATCTAAATATGTATGTAGATAAAGATCATTATATGGTAGGGTCATGAGTACTCCTTTTGATAGGAATCAACCTTTAGACCGATCATGCGTTGCCGATTTAGAAGATTCAAAGGACTCACAAGGAGAATAATAGCTTGCAGCCTTATCCAGGACAAGAATTCCTATTCCGACCTCTATGTTTTACTCTACTATCAACCTGAGTACGAAGCTCTTACATATACCAACATTGTCGTTGAAGTTACCGATTAGACATGCTAACCTGTTGAGCAACCATACCGTAACCCTGACAACATTCAAGCATACCGCCTCAATAACTGTCCCAAGCAAAGCTCTCAAACTAATCAGAATTTGACCCTAGTTAAAGGCAAATATTCATTAGTGATTGATTGGTTGAGCTCTTACCTGACCTAGATAAGGTTGATTCTAATCACATAGTGTCTTTTCTTCATTTCATCTGAATTGTACTATATTTTAGAATAACCAGCCACCATGCGACTCTTGCCTTCTGTCACAACATTCTAGAAGAATTCTTTACTTTTTCATACTGAATATTCTTTGTTTCTTTTACACCTTTTAATATGTTTTATGTATTTTATTTATAAATTACCCTTTTGTCCTTTCATGTATGTAAAGTAACTTTAATAGGATGGGTATATAAACCCCTACTTATTGTACATAGATATCAATTACTCATTATTAGAATTAATACAAGTTTCTTTTGTGAGCAAACCTAATATTCTCCTTATCTTTAACTTTTATCTATTCCCTTTAGCAATAAATAGAGGCAAGTAACCCTATAGTTTAGAGCAGTGAGTTATATCCAGTAGATTATAGGCTAAGTGGGATTGATTAGTGTACCATATCCAGTTGATAACTGCTTAGGCCTTTCTAGCTTTCTTTATTTTCTTTTTATTCTCTTCATTGTGGTGCTTTTCTGTGTATTTAACCTCGGAGAAGCATCACCTTTGTTGGTTACTAGTTTAAATTCACAATAATTAATTGACTATTTGTTATTGTACTTGATGTAACTTATATTATATACATGTGTATGACTTAACTTAGCATTAATGTGTGCTTATGCATTACGTACTAAGTTTAGGCCCTCTCTTTCATTTTTACAGCTGTAGGTATTAAGATGAAGTTTGTTACTTAGATTGTGATTGAGACTACTACTAGAAGGTTGGGTATGGGGGACATTTATAATTTTGTATTAATGACTAATAGATAATTGGTGGAGCTATGATAGTATGTGGATTAGATTTGTTGTTAGTATTTTGTTTGCACAAGTTGGAAGTATTGTTTTTGGAAAATCAATCTTATTATGCCAATTGACAGGTTAAGATGGTCTTTTGCAAATTTAGAGCCTTAATATGCTCTTGAATAGTAAGGACACATAGCGGGTTGTGATGCCCACTGGGGTCTTAAAGTGTTACAAGAAAGCATGTGAGTGATTATACACTTACTTTATCAAAGGGAGATTTAGGTTCATTTATAAGTCATGAACAGTAACCCTAGTAGTAGTAGTTTATGACTTGTCACATCTAAGGTCCTTTAGGGGTTTTGACTTTATGAAAATTATCACAAACTGTACCCTTAATATTAGTAGCCTATGGACTTTCATGTGTAAGCTACTTGTCTGTTCTCATTTTAGTATGCTATGAGCATTGTACTATTAGGCCACTCACTTGTCTATTCCACATTTAATGTTTTAGGGGCATTACATGATTCAATCATGTGGCCCTTAGAAGAAGTGGTCAACCTGGGGGATCAACTATAGGATGCCAATAATCTACCGTCCGAAGCTCGATTTAGGGGTGACCACCTTATGGGTAAGCTACATGACATAATGGATAAGGTACCCAAAACTTGAATTGTTGGGATTAACTTATGCAAGTGATTGGGCCTTAGTCTCTTTAGGCTGTAGACCCCCAATCAAAAATCTACTATCAACACCAACACTCTTGGGATACTTATCTAATGAATCACATTCAATATATATCTTTGGTTTTTAGTTAGTTTACTCAACTTGATTTTTCAACATTACCCCATCACATATTGTAACAAGATCCTCATTGTAACATACATACAAATACATATAAATATTTTACATAAAGTATATTTTTATTTTCCAAATAAAAATAATTTTACTTTGATTATAGCAAAATTAATTTCAATAAAATAAATTTATTTTATATAGCCATTAATAGCACAAAACTATTGTAGTAAAATTGTATGAGCTCATGAACAATTGTGAATTTAGCTTACTAGGTGATTCCCTGATACGAACTAGAGTGGTGTTGACTAGAAGACCTTCTAATCAATTAGGACAGTCCTATGGTTAACTAGACCTTACAATTAACCTAAACCAACATACGGTTGGTGGATGAAGGGAATAGTTACAATAGAGGGGATCAACATTTCAAAAAGTTTAAACAAAAGGTTAATATTTTACAAAGAGATTCAAATAAGGGATAAGATTATTATGAGACTATTATTTAATAACCATTTCATAAAATTATTTAGACCATTTTATGAGACATTGATCCCTTATTGAACTTAGAGTTCACTACTTGATTTTGATGAGAATAAAAAACCTAAGAAGATAGTTAAATATGTGATAATATAAGAGTTAATAGAAAAGCACTAACTATCTTGCTAAATAATTAAATGTCAGTTAACTCCTTAATATATTTAGGTTTAAGAGATGTGATAATCCTTACGAATGATGAACTCTATAATTGTATTATATATATATTGTGTTTGAAAGTTGGAAATAGGTAATAGTGGCTTGTCGACTTAATAGTTCTAATGGCTTACCACTTTACGGTGAAGTGCCCTAGATTGAAAAATGGATTGCTTTCTATTCTCTAAGCCAGCATGACAATAGACTTGTCGATGTTCGTGCCGATAGTTGAATGGCTTAACGGTAAGTTTGTTTCAATTACCCGTTGGGGCATTTAATGCATATTAATAGAAAGAATTTAATGAGATGGTATAAATGGTCAACAATTAAACTAAGGACAAGATAGAATTGATATCTTACTACAAGACATTTTCTAACATTTTTTGTCCTAATCACTTACATTTTATCTCTTATACTTCTTCTTGCAATCGATCAAAATGTTGTGAAGTCCTCAATTGGAGGTGATTGTTTATCTGTAGAGAATAGGAGGCGATTCGAACTCTACATTATATTTAACTTGATTTCTCTATCTCTCTTTTTTATTTTCTACACTCTTAATTATCTTGTTACTATATTGTTCATATAAATTGCTGCATTCATTAATTAAATTTGAAAAGAGATTGAAATTTGTCCTTAATGCTTTTACTTAAATTTTTTTAAATATTAATCCTTTATTTGAATCACTTTATGAAATATGTTACCTTATTTGAGCTTTTGGAAATGATGATCCCTTTTTTGAATTTATCATCAAATGTTAATCCCTTTTATTGTAATTCTCTTGCCAATGTAGCCTGTGATTAATTGGCCTGAACTTTGTCAAATGCTGAGCTAAAATTCTATCAAATTTTTCTTATTTTGTTTTGTTATCTTGTTTGTTTAGTTTTTTAATTTTTAGGTACGGTTTCTTAGTGAGTAAGACATTTACTTCCATATTTTATTTACTTTTTATACTTGTTTTGTCATGACTCTACAGGGGGCCTAGTAGGATTACCTAAAATTTTTACATCATGTATGCACCCTTGATTTGAAAATCACCTTACAAGTCAGAGATTGCAAGATTCTAAATAATCAGTCACTAAAGTTTTTATTTATTTATTTAATTAGCTTATGACTTCATATATGTGACTATAGATATCTGATAAGCCACAGTCCAACAGAACCGCAGAGAATCGGTATCCCCTACCAAATAATAAGATTGGATAGTAAAGTTCTAAAACTCAAACTTACTAAAATCACAAAATTTAAATGTAGTATTACTAACTATATACAAATGAACCATATAGTCTATCCTCAAAATCTAACTTCTATGCATCTCGATGTTGGCACTCAACCTTCAATTCTCAACCCATGCCCGATCATCTAGCAACCTGCAAAAGAAAACTATTGGGGAGTAACCCATAGAAGCTTAGTGAGTTAACCCCCATACTATACTAACAAACAAGTTATCAAACAGTTTATTAACAAACATATGAATGCATGAACAAGCAGTATGCCAAACAATATATATGCAGTTGACCGGTACTGCATATAATATCGGAATTTAATGCTCTTCGAAGTAAGGGTTGGAGATACATCGGCACCAATCACAATCGGGCTTTAGCACCTGGGTTTTTTTTACCCTCATATCATTATATAGGAATTCCCTATTTCATAGAACAGATTTCTACTTCCATCAGTCAATAGTATACAAATAACCAGGTCTAGCGGTAAACGGGCTCACGCAGTCCACACTCACACCCTACAGCGGTGGTCTCTAGACGCGACCCCCAGCCACCCACGGTTAACGTCTCCTGCGCTAATAAAACCTGCTTGCCAAAGGTAGGGTCTTGTTGTACTAATACTCTTGCACTGTACTAATCAAATCATGTGGGAATCCATCCCTCCAAGGCCCTTCATTACCAACCGCGTGAGGTGACGGCCGAAACATTATATGCAATGCTCGTGATCTATGCATGATCCGTTTAATTTTTGCTTGGTTGAATATGATTAAGTCAATTTATGAGGTGGTCAAACATTATCAACAAATCATCCAAATAATGCAACAACTAATTATATAATCACATTTAACAGTATTTTACACAATAATCAATCAATAGCAGTCACATGCATAACCCGAACCCCATGCATCAAGTTATTAATCTTTAATTCATGTGCACTAACTACAAGCACAAAATAAGTATAGAGTCATCGGGAGTACTCACTTGGTCATAAATGATGTCAGGGATTATATTAGTCCAAGAGTAAGTCGGTCTCGATCTCAGGATCACCTAACATTAAGGAAATATGGAAAGTAATAAGTTTGGGAATAACTAATCTAGTATGCTAAATCGTACTATTTAC